>JAJOOR010001763.1:0-92005 GCA_036250505.1 Solanum acaule
TAATTACCTTCCTTCCCCCCCCCCCCCCCCCCCAATAAACTAGAAAGTACACTCGTGCAGAAGTTTAAGTAACAACACGAATGAACCCCATAAGCCTGACAAGTACACAAAATAGCTAAAACTACTAAAAGTAATATCCAGTGAGTCTAGAGCTGCAAAAAGCATAACCCTGACCTTGAACTGCGAATAGCCTCCCAAGTAACCAATAATATTTTCTCATAGATAATGAGTACGCAGACTAGAACTTGAATCGTGGATAGCCTCAAAAAGGGCCAATAAACTCATCCAATCATGGTAGTGCTTAGCCCGAACCTCGAACTATGGATAGGCATCCAAAGTATCCAATAGGATTTAGCCGATATATATCAACTTTGTAGAGGATAAAAGAGCCCGACAATGGAACGCGGCTATAGAACAAATGCCCAGACCTCGAGTTTGAGACTATAATAGTTTTCAAAGGATCTCATGTTAGATCATCATCAAAGAACCGCCGTGGAACTACATCCACTCCCAAGTATTCAGTGCAATACTCCAAGCCGAACCAACTCCAGATTCCAAGTTTTCAAGTGAATCCCAATATCGTAGTCGTAAGCCAAGGGGCCATAGAAAGACGGGGGTGGATAGAAGGTCATCAAGGCTAAGTCAATGACTATCCTAAGGCTCATTCTATCAGACCCAAGTCTGCTACACCAGTCTACAGGGAGCTAAGTCATCCAAAATAACATCGGAGAAAAACTAAGGCCAAGTGGTTCCAAATTAAGCAAGTCTAAGGCAATCACTAGTCAAAGTCTAGACTGATGCCAAACATTATCAAATAAATCAATAATAACAACAAAGAAGGCAACCACAAGGTAAGGATGATCACAATTACCAATTAACAAGTGTTTAGTCTGAAAAACCTCATAAAAACCTAAAACATACTTTCAAACAGATTCATACAAATCAACATGTTTTCATATAATCAAGCTCAATATAAGGAATGGAAAGTGGTAGCCTACCTTTATACTCAACGCACATGCTCCAAGTCCTCTTCCTTTTGAACAACCTCTGAACGTTGTCAGGCTATCAATTATATAATCACAACATTAATAAGGTTGTTTAGAAACTAAGTTCACGTGAAATGGAGACAGACCCAAATTGAATTTAAAATGGGAAAGTGGGACACACATTGAAAATTCTAAAATTGACTCCGTCAAAATGTCCTACCTACCTCCTTGAACTTGTATCCAAAAATGAAACACACTTCGGGGCTCGGTACACAACAAACAGTCACATGCAACATGAACACCAATAAAGCTAAAGACAAGGGTTGGGAAGCACCATTGAGGTCGAAAATACCTCAAAATGCTGCTCCTCAATGCTCGTTAACTACACTATAATGTAGCCCTGAGCTCCTTGATCACACCAAGCTTTGAATCACCAATTACGTAGTCCCAAATCTCTCACGATCGAATTTAAAAACTTACAGTAAGAGTTGATCATGTTCAGTTCTTACTATTTATGTAGGTGTAGCAAAAGCGGCCAATAATGGTGCTATAGTGGTTGGGCAAGAAAGGTGGAAATCACTAAAGCGAGCCTATGGTCTCTAAGGTGGGAGTCACATAAGTGATGTCAGGGTTGCTTAAGTGACATGGCCTGAGTTGGCAAGGCTCTCTAAAGCGACGCCTTCACCACTAAAGCGGTGCTCTCTTAAGCGATCCAAGGTTGCAAAAGTAGATCAATAGCTAATTTACATCATCTGATCCAATTAGATCCTTCTTATGTTGTCAAAAAAAAATCACACACACACACATATATATATAAAAGAAAACCCTAGGCCCGCCTACGTGGCGCCACCACAAATCAGGATTCCCTTTTATTTTATTCTATATTCAAAACTAGTCTTCCCCTTTCATGAAAAGTTGTGACTTTTATGAAGAGTTGCCACTTTTATGAAAAGTTGTGATTTTTATGAAAGGTTGTGACCTTTCCGAATGGTTGTAACTTTTCCAAAGAGTTGTAACCATTCTTATAAGACACAATAATCATTTATTCACACTACCCTTTATTGTCTATAAATAGAGGACTTTCCTCTCATTTTAAAACAATGAAAATTTTGAACTTTTTCTTCTTCTAGACAGTTAAATATTTGTGTATTTTTCTCCTGTTGAATGGCTCACATACAACATTGTTTTTGTATCAATGCACTGGTGAATAGAATCGTTATATCTTAAGAGGATCTATTCCATTAAATATCGGGTACTAGAGGGGAATAATTTCCTTAAGGGGACACTGTGCATTCAATGGGCTCGATTTGTTCTATTCTGTTTCATCTATTTTTGAAGATCCTGGTATGTTTTTTATAGTCATTAATTTATGCTTATCTTATTCATTGTTGTTTTTGAGTACATGCTTTAAACTTTGTTGTTTATGTTTATGCAATGTTTTTGTTATAAGTATTTCCGACTTAAAGACTACTAGTTGAAGTATTTGTTAGTACAAATTAAATAACAACCTTAATTGAGTATTCAAACAAGTTTTCTCTACTGAAATTGTTGAAGGTACAATAAAATAAACTCTTACAAATCTCTAATTTCTTCATCAACAACGTCATTCCTTCACATACAAGGATGTGATTTTGTGTTCTTTAAAAAATCCTCTAAGAGTTAATAACTTTGCATGTCCATATTTTTTGGTTTTTCTGCTGTTGTTATCTATTTTTACTAAATTTTATCAGTGGATATTATGAGTACTTTAAGGATTGAAACTTGATTGAAGTGTTGGTCAATTTTTGAGGTATGTTATTTCAAAACATAGGAATTTTTCTAGTTAGAATGATTTGTTATCATCATTGAATATCTCATAGTTTACTCCCTTTAATATATGTTTTTCTCGCTATTTTGTTATTTTCTTAAAATTGTATTGATTATTTTTCGTTTGGTATATATATGATCTCACTTGAACAAAGATTTTCGTCCTTTTAATGTTTTTATTTTTTTCCTTCTCATTCGGCGCTTCTGAATATTTAATGTGTGTGTTATGACTATTTTCGGCAAGCTTAATTTGAAGAATATGAAACAAAACCCACTCTAAATAAAAGTAAAATCTTAAACTACAAAAGATATGTCTATTAACATAGATTTGTTGTCCTTCGTGTCCCAAGTCATTGCGAGTGCTTGAATAATCTAGGTTAGAATCATTTTTAATTTTTTAATGTTCGGGAATATTTCTTTAACTTGAGTCTAGAATCCGACATTTTGATCTACTTGTACTTTCATAATGTAACAATAATACATACATATTTCTGAAAAAGTCGTAAACTTGCATTGATGAAGCATCTAGAAGGGCCTTCAGAGCAGAAGTTTAATGAAGAATGAATTTCTAAAAGGCTCAACAATATTATTTTACTGTTGTTTCAAATTTATTTTTCTTCTTCTATAAATTTTGTGAGAGTAACAAAGTAACGATAACGAAAAGTGGCAAACGCTTGATCTCAGACAAGTAGATTGTCTCTAAGAAAAATTATTTATGTTGTTGTGGTGTACATTTTTAACGGTCTTAACTTATTTATGACTAATATTGATTATCAAAAACTTTCACGTAATTATTTTTCATAAGGATTTATTCTAACCATAAAATTATCAGATTCTATATTTTTCATGTACAAAAAAATAGAAAAGGAGATGTTTAATCGCTACATAAAAACATCACTCAATTTTAACTAGACAATTATATCATCAAACATATATTATGATAAAAATGATTATATATCAAGATATATTTAATCATTAATTATATATTTATAATTTCATGAGATATATGATAATGTCAAATCATTTAATTTCTTTTCAAATGTTCTAAAAACCTACTAAAATTTACTTATATTTTGTTATAACAGTCGATTATTGGAAAGGTTGTTCAAAAGCGTGGAATGATTTCGCGTGGCTAAATTACCTAGTATATATATATATATATAAAGAGAACTCTAGGCCGGCCTACGTGGCGCCACCACAACTCCTCCTCCTGCTCCTCACAATTAAAGATAATGTAGTCTATATTGGATCATTGATGACTATAGTGTTTTAAATGATGGCGGACAACCTTCCTGCAACAAATCTTCATATTGAGTCAATAAAAAATGCAAACGACATCATCTCTTATACAATTTATAAGAACAAAACCGTTCTCAAATGCAGGTGATACTCCAAGAAGGACTATTATATCCAATGGTTGATAACTCATTTTGAGTGTTTTCTTATTTTGTTGGAGAAGAGGAGCGCATTAAATATCAAATTTAGAGTCCTGAATAATATCTATTTTTTAATGTTAATGACTGTATGTTGTTATTGTGTCGTACTATTTTGAGTTTATCAAGAAATTCTCCTTTTTGATGTTCTATTATTTGTTTTGATTTTGTTTTACATTGAATGGTCTTGATATCAAGCCAACTTAATATTAAAAAAAGTGAAAACTAGCATAAATCGGAATCTCAAATTTGGTGGCAAATCCTACCGTTTTAGAGTGATATCTTGAGAATGATGATAGTTTTTAGGGTTGTCATTTTGAATAGTGAAACGATAGAAGTGGAATGAAACGGTTGTAAAACAAGAAAAAAACATATTCTCACCTAAAAACAAGTGCATTAGGTAGCATTTGGAACAAAAATATTCTTGTAATATTATAATTCATAAACATATATATTTTTCAAGGCTTGAACTTGAAGTATTTCACTCGTATTTACTACGAAAAGTGACATAAGTTATATGTTTGACATATTTAAAATTGGAATTTCTTCCCTTAAAACCATTGTTCAACAGCTTTAGGTTTATCACTCGCTCAAACATTTATTGAGAACCTTGTGGGTAACATTTATCCATGTAGGTTCAATGAGAAGTGCAGGAATTACATGTCCTCAAAAGGATCTAAATCACTCATATCACCATAATTTTTCATGAAAAATACATCTAAGAAATCTTTTCAAAAGTTATAGCATAATCTTTAAGGATTACATATAAAAGAGATAGTTTCTATACTGTATTTTTTACTTATCAGTATAGGTGGTAAGCTTTTCGAGGTGGTGGGAGTGTTTTGGGTGAGTTTTCCTCATTTGCAACTTTTATATGGAAATGGTTGACTTCGATCACCATTATTGGTAAACAAACTCGAATGACAATTTCCCTAGCGTGTTAGCTCTGAGACATTGAGTTTGGCCTAGTAGGACCTTTGGTTCAGATCTCATAGTGGCCCGGTTGATTTCAGAATGCTTGGTTAGTTGATTGTTTTTAGTTGTTTTGGTGATATTTTTTACTTTGGTCAACATTGTATCGAGATGACCTTTGTTAGTTGTTCTTACATTTCCATTGATGCATTTTGTTTGCATCAGCAAGATGGTGATGCATTTGCTCTAACGAAGGTTTCTTCACTTCAGTGGAGCTTCTCCTACAGTGAACCAGCTGCACTAGCAAAAGTAGGTGACGTCAGTGGGGAGCCACACTTGCGGATCCCTGTCACCGGTGTGCGCTCGCGCCTACGGTTTGCCTTTGCATCTTTGGAGCTGAAGGAATTTGGTGAGCTCTGCTCTTGCAAACTTTTTTTTGTACTTGCAGGATCATACCTTCGGCCACAGGTCCACCAGATTGACTATCGCTGAGTGTTTTATATCTCTTCTTCTCTGTTTTCTGAAATTAGTATGTAGTAAACCCCATTGTTGTGAGCTTAGTTTAGAGTTTGTTGCTAAGTTACTGTCCATTTCTTCCGGTTCAAAGGTAAATTTCTTCTTGTTTGTCTTCTATATCATTGTTATATTTCAATTCCATAATTCATTCTTGTTTTAGAACTTAAATTCTTTCATTTTCAACTCTTTAAAGTAGCAATTTTTGACCTTTTGAGTTCCGAATTCACTTCCATCTGACTATACCAGAATTAAGACTCTCATAGATTGGATAGGAATATTCAAGAGCCTTGTCTATTGTGTGGTGATTTCAATACAAAATTGATTTCACAGTAATAGAGGCAGATTGGTCACTAGGAAATTTCAAGATTGTGTGGATGATCTCCAAGTGACTCCTTTAAAAGCGAAGGGATGACATTATACTTTTGAGTCACCTTTCAAGTGTGGAAATCTGCACTGATAACTTAAAATTGAGTTTTGATGTTTTGAGTCACCTTTCCAGTCATCTTGTTGTTATTGAATAAATCATCTAATGTGAGTCATACTGATTATACATTTCCTTATTTGATGTAGTCTCTTTCATGTACTACAATATTAGTCTATTATCAAACACAATCCTTACAAATACATAACGGTCCACTAATAACACTTAGAATACTTAATCAAAGTCAGAACATGTCATCAACATTTTCAACATCTATCTATCTATATATAATAGGAGAAGAAAAAAGAGAGATGTCAGCACCACAAATTTTCAGAATTTTAAATTATAAATAACTAGTAAAATTACCTGCACTTCGCGTGGAAATTTAATATCACAGAATTTATAAAATATTACTTAAAACCTATCCGGCATTAAAACTAAAACACTATATTATCTTACATACAAGATTAAGTAGTAACAAACATTAATAATGTAAAGGAAAATGAAAATTATTACATCTTTTCATTTAGCCTTAATAAAATAAGCATAAATTATAAATTAATGATTGTAAAAATACATACCAAGATATGTAACATAAGCAATAGTGTCAGTGAGCCACTCAACATGAGCAAAGTATACAAATATTTAATTGAGAAGAAGAAGAGGAGGAGGTTCAACATTTTCATTGTGTTAAAATGAGAGGAAATCCCTCTATTTATAGGCAACAAAGGGTAGTGCGAACAAATGTTTATTGTGCCTTATCAGAAAGGTTACAACTATTTGGAAAAGTTGCAACCTTTCGGAAAGGTCACAACCTTTCATAAAAGTCATAACTTTTCATAAAAGTCGCAACTCTTTATTAAAGTCACGACTTTTCATAAAAGTCACAACTCTTTATTAAAGTCGCAACTTTTCATTAAAGCCACAACTTTTCATAAAAGTCACAACTCTTCATTAAAGGGAAGGCTAATTTTGTAAATAAATAAATTTAAAGGGAATTCTGGTTTGTGGTGGCGCCACGTAGGCGGGCCTAAGGTTCTCTTATATATATATATATATATATGATTAAATATGATATAACTAATTAAATATTCTAAATTCTAAATTTGAAATAAAAATACACATGTCAAATAAAGATCAATAGGTTATAATAGTCCATACTTAGTTATGGATCAACGATAAATTTAAAGACTTAGTAATATCATATTTCTAGAAAACACAACAATTAATAACTCACATTAGCACATAAAAGAAAAATGCCATTGTTAAGATTTTGATCCATGGAAATGTGCACCAACGGTTGCATTGGACCATCATTGGACTAGACATCCCATTGGCTCCTTGTTTTATTATTAATGAAGAATTCAAACAAGTATTGTTGTTTCATGGGTAACCTAATTGTCTTTGTGGCACTGAACACTACACCAGTAGGTTCACCCAGATCACTAATGTTCGTCCTTGTCATCAACTTTGGATATTCTCCATTTTTTAATTGAATTATTTTCCACTTGTGAGTAGTTGCACAAACCCGTGCACAAAAATTGTGAGTCATGTGTTGAGCCAATATCCACATACCTATCTCATCCTTTGAACCAACTTCCATAAATTAAATATCATAAAAATCAAAAAAAAATTTATCAATACTCAAAGGTGTAAAAAAAATGATACAAAGGATTTGCATGTGTACAAAGGTGTAATAATGCAAATCCTTCGTGCCCTTTTTTACAATTTTGAGTATTGATAAAAAAAATGGATTCTGATGATATTTCATTTATGGCAGTTGGTGCAAAGGATGAGATAGGTATGTGGATGTTGGCTCAATGCATGACTCGCAATTTTTGTGCAGGGGTTTCTGCACCTACTGACAAGTGGAAAATAATTCAATTAGAAAATAGAGAATATCCAAAGTTGATGACAATGAAAAACATTACTGATATGGGTAACCCTATTGGTGTAGTGTTAAGTGCCACAAACACAATTAGGTTACCCCTGAAACAACAATATGTGTTTGAATTCTTCATTAATAATTAAAAAAAAAAAGGAGCCAATGGGATGTCTTATCCAATAATGGTCCAATGCAACAGTTATTTCCAAGGATCAAAATCTTAATAGTGACATTTTTGTTTTATGTGCTGATGTGAGTGATTAATTGTTGTGTTTTCTAGAAATATGATATTACTAATTCTTTTAATTTATCGTTGATCTATAACTAAGTTATTCTTTTGGTTTGAACATGTAGGGGGTCAACAATAGTGTAAAGCAAATATTTCTATAGATCTTTACCTACCGTTTGCTTCTGTACACTTCCTGAAATAAGTTAAACTCATAAGAATCTACAAAATAAAATATGAAATGACCAAAATAATCAACAAGAGTAGTATCCTCTCTGAAGAAGTGATGTGTTTATACTGATAGAGTATTCATGATTCTTTTATGAATTTGTAGTTGCAAATACAAGTTTATTTATGTGTTCTCGGTTTACGAGAGAGAGAAGTCGTAAAACTAAGACCACTAGATTGATGACCAGTGTGAGTGGGTCTACATGAGGTTCAGCTCGAGAGAGTGAAACCTAGTCCCATGTCCACACACTCAGCTCGAGAGAGTGAGTGGGTTAAGGCGTAGGATGGTCTTCATGCAGCAAGTGGGTGTCCGAGAGGAACGCATTTGAAACGGGGTAAGTTTCTCGAAAGAGAGCTTATCCCCCTTAAAGTCTAGCCTAGTCACAATTACTCTATGAATCTTCTATCGAAAGCATGTACCCAATAATCTAGCTTAACCCGTATTCCCGCCACATCCCAAGGATCCCCTCTCATTACCTAGAAACCCTTATTTATTTTGCTATTTTTACCTTACTTGTGACAAAATCCCTCCATTGTTAATTGACACTCTTGTGTCCCCCTTTTAATTTACAATGCTTTTAATCGTTAATGTCTTTAGCTACGACTAGTTAGAACTAAGTTATATTTTTCTATTAATTCTCAAAACCACTCTCTTGCGAACAATCACAACCCTTGGTTGGGTTACTAAACTATTGTACGATTGTAGACACTTGCATCGGAAGTTGTGTCTTGATTACGCAAACATCAAAATGGCGCCGTTGCCGGGGAGTGGTGTTATTTGAGAATTTTTAGATTAGTTGAATTTTAGTTCCTCTTAGTTATGGTTTACTCACCTAATTTTTTGTTTTGTTTTATTTGCTTGTGTGAATATTTCAGAAAGCATAAGTGTTAACGGTAGCAATGGTAGCCAGGTGGGCCACCAGGATGACATAGGTAATCTCAACGATGTCCAAGATCCCAACATCAATAACCCTTATCACATAGGAGGTGTTGGAGCCATCCGTTTACCCTCAGCCGAGGGAAGCACAGTGTTCCACATAACGAGCACCAAGTTGCTACTAAAGGAATTTTTCAGCGGACTGGCTCATGAGGATCCTCACGAGCATCTTCGAAACTTTGTAGATGTGTGCGGACCATTCTCATTCAAGAACATCTCATAGGGGTCGGTTCGGTTGAGGCTATTCCCTTTATCTTTGATGGGAGAGGCGTGCAAATGGCTAGCCGAGTTGCCGCGAGAATCCATCACTTCTTGGGAGGAATTGGTAACCGCATTTCAAGCGTTATTTTTCCTTCCCTCGAAGATGATGTCACTTAGGGATAGCATCCAGAGCTTTAAGTGTCTGGAAGGAGAGCCTCTACACGAGACTTGGCTACGGTTTAAAAAGTTGGTACTACAATGCCCAACCCATGGTTTTCTTGATAAAGTGCTACTTCAGTACTTCTACTGGAGTTTGGACTCGGTAAATAAAGGTGTCGCCGACCAACTCTCGCTGGGAGGTTGTATGCAGCAGTCGTATGCAGTAGCAGCCCAGTTTTTAGATGGCATGACAACCTTCAACAAATAATGGTACACTCTTCAGGACCAAGTCTCACCTCTTACCTTCAAGCTATCCAAGGAGCAGATTGAAAAAGAGAATGAGAGAGACCAGAACATGGCCAAAATCATGACGCAACTTGATATTTTATCCAAAAATGTCATGGAGGTTGGTGACCATGGTGTCAATGATGTGGGGGTTGGGTGTGCTAATCCTTAGGAGATGAAGCTTGAAACCTTGGATAACGAGGAGGTAAATTTTCTAGCCAACCAAGGCGGTGGCTACCGCTCAAATTACCCAAGGCACGGTGGTAACCAAGGTTGGGCTAGAGACAAAGGTTGGAAGGACCGAGATCGTGAATGAAAGGACCGTAATCTGAATTGGAAAGATGGGGAGAAGGATAGATATGTGCCTCCCCATGAGAGCCACAAACCTAACGATTCTGAAGGAGTTAGGTCTGAGGATATGCTCTCACGTATCCTCAACAAAGTTGAAGGGTCAGACAAAATGCTAAAAGGCATGAAAAAAGATGTATCTACCCTTAGCCAAACCGTCACCTCCCATTCAGTTTCAATCAAGCAGTTAGAAACCCAGATGGGTCATATCTCGTCTCACCTAAATCCGAGACAATAAGGGGTTTTGCCGAGTGATACTATGGCTAACCCCAAGAATGAGGTTTGAAGGTGGACTTGCATCGTGCCACGACGTTAACGAAGGCGATGTTTGGGAGGCAACCCAAAACCCTTTATTGCTTTATGTTGCTTTGATAAAATACTGGTGTGTTGATTGTGCAGATGGAAGTATGGAGAGTGAACGAAAAGTGCAAATTGGCGAGTAACAGGTCTAATCAGCGAATCGCCGAACGGTTCGGCGCCTCCCGACAGAGACCGCCGTTTGGACTCCCACACAACATGAAAGTTCTGTAAACTTCGGCGGGGCAAATTACTATTTGGTGTTATGCCGAATAGATCAGCGATCGGGACAAATGTCGCCGAACGGGCAAAAACTAGATGGTTTTGCAAGCCAAAGGTTTAAAAGTTTCAATTTCATTCACTTTTTGTCTTCCCAAACTCACACTCGCACACTAGGTCCTATATTTTTGCATTTCTAGTGTATTTTTAGTGTCGAATTGTTCTACGAGTTGGATCACATTGCTTCCTACCATCTCAATATCCATTTGATCGGCATAAAAGGTTGGTACTTCAAACTCCGTGTTCCTTTACTCGAAAGTTGTACTCAAATGAAATGTCATTACTTTGATGATGTGTGTTGGTCCTATCTGGAAGGATTAGAATATTTGTTTACCTGTTAGGTTCACAAATTTTGCCCGTACTAAGTTAAATAGTTAATTCCTGAAAGTTGTGCTTCAAATTGGATGAAAATCGTGGGTTGTGCATGATTGTCACTGGGCTTAAGTGTAATTTGAGTTGCATGCCTTAATTTTGTTTTCGGGGGTTGCAGGGTTGGATTCAAGAAAATGGGTTGAAACTAGGAATGTGAACCATTTGGCGAGTTAAATCGAGCTTGCCAAACGGCTTGGCGGTTCGCCTAACATCCCTATTTCGCTGTTATTCTAATGCCATATCTAATGTTTAGTTTTGTAACTTTCGACGAGAAGCCTTTGATCGCCAAAAGCATTTGGCAACTCGCCGAAAGACTTCTTTTTCACCCTTTTTCTGCACCCTTGTATTCTCTATGCACTGCACTCGGCGAACCACCGAAGTAGTTGCGCGCTTCACTAACTGGTTCAATGAAGTGATTTTGCAATTGAACTGCCTTGCTTTTGTCTGAAGTCTTTCTAACTTTTTCTCGAAGCTTTGCTGAAATGGCTAAATTGAAAGTAGCTGGAAGAGATATGCCGCCCTGACAAACAAGAGCGAAAAATTTCAGGAAAAATACAAAGGCAACAAATCCTCCCAAAACGGATAATAAGGACAAGAAGCCCAGTGCCAGAAAGAGAACAAATCCCCGAGACCCCACTATTCTCTCATGGATACGTGGTTTCTTTACAGTTATCCACTCCTTTCTGGCGGCTCATGACTTGGACAATCTTAGTAAGTCAGCTGCCGCTGAATCTTCTGAAGAAGCTCTAGGGGCCATTATCAAGTTCTAGGCTGACACATCAGGCACTGAGGCCCGGACAGATGGAGCGATTGCTTAGACAAGCTCCCTTCTTTACCTCTCTCTTTGTCTTCCTTTAATTTACATTCTGGATATTTTGTTATTTGCATTTGAGGACAAATGTTTTTGTTTATGGTGGGGGTGAGGCCCACACCTTTTGTGTGCTTTTTGTGACTCGTGCTTTTATGTATATATTTGGGCTGTTCTGTTGAAATTGTGTTATTATACTGCTTTCTGTGGATGCTTGAGTTTGTGGCTCCTTTTATTTTAAATTGCAAAATGCTTTTCACTCCTTCTGAAAAATTTTGATTTTTTCGCACATTTTCACCACCATTTACATGCTCGTGTGTTGAATGTGGCTGTTCCTTGGCAAATTTGAGTCTCTGTATTGATCAATACCGATGACTTAAATAGTGCTTACAATAGAACGAGCATGAATGTATGGCTATAATGAGGCCAAATAAAGGTGCATAGACAATATTTGAACTCTTTGCATCTCGTTGTGATTAGCCATTTATCAAATTGATTCTCTTGTGATGATCGGTGCACACTAGCAAAATGTGGAGTCTTGTTTCACTTAAGTGTCGATGCCTTTTGTAATAATCTTACTTGGAACCATGCATGACAACACCTAAAATTTTCCTTGTTGGTCCGGTTGACTAAGTAAGACTTTCTCCTAATATGATCTTAGGCAACTTCAAAGAGTGTGAACCAATTTGACATATACCTCTTTTGTGACCTACCTTGTGAGCGTGTGATTCTCTCTTGAACACCCTTTGAGCCTTACCCTTCTTTGAAAGAAACTTGATGAAAACTAGACCTTTCTTAATCCATTACCTATAATCCTCTTGAATTGTGGTTAATTGAATAGCCAATGTAGGCCAAAAGCCTAAGTTGGGGGTGTGGTGAAAAACAAAAGGAAAAGTCAAGAAGTGCAAGGAAAGTCTTCTTTAATCCATGGTGTTGAGAAAAATGGAACCCTTCCATATATTAAAAAATAAAAAAGAGAAAAAGAGAAGAAAAGAATATAAAAAAAAATTAAAAAAGAGAAAGTTGTGGAATAAAGTACCAAAGAAATAGGGTTTCGAACAATCCATGGGAAGCGAATAATAGGATGACATGTGATGCACTAATGAAAATGATGAAGGAAAAATAAAGGAAGTGTTGAGAGCACCACATTTCATGAGGATAAAAGTCACTTAGCCTAAATGACCATTCCTTTGCACTCAGCCTTGTTATGACCTTTGTGATCTTGAGAAAGTCGAAACAAATGTTGATTGGAAAATACGGGCAAACTGGGTGAAAGCATGCATTGTGTTCATCTTTGTGAGTGTGAGCATTGTATCTGATTCCTTAACTTTAAATTGAATATACCTTTACGTGTGAAAATGGAATCATCATTTGTGTAGGGCATTCGAAGGCTTTTGTTGAGCTTGAACTTGCATTTGAAACAAGTATTGCGAGCTTGAGAATCTTTGGTAATGTTGTGTCACAACTTGAATCTTTGAGTACACAATTGATCCTTGCATAAGTAAATTGAGTCTTGTTGTGTACATTCATAATTGTGTCTTGTGTAGCACAGTTTCAGACATCCTTGTTGAACTGCTGAACTTGAGTTTTACTTGAGGACAAGCAAAAGTTTAAGTTGGGGTGTTGATGAGTCCACAAATTAGACTCATTTAGGGCTATATTTTAATAGAAATTGTGTCCTCAAATGCTTATTTTATCTCAATATCTGATGAAAACCCTTAAGTTTCAGGTATTTAATGTTTGAAGGAAAACTTGGACACTACGTCGCAAAAAGGAACAAAAAGGCTGAAAAGAACGAAGAAATGAAGGCCTGAGGATCACTGAGTCCACTCGGCGAGTCACCGAAGGGTCTTACTTCGCCTTTTGTTCCATTGTGCTGAGCCCTAAACGAAAGGACCAACTCAGCGGAAAAAGGGAGCAATCGGCGCATCACCAAGCAGTTCCCCGAAGCAGTACCATGTCGCCAAATGACCCAGAGCATGACGATGTTGAAGGTTCATGCAAGATGATGATGAACTACACCAAAGGGCGAATCGCCAAAGTGATTGGCGATTCTAACTAATGACGCCGAATGATCCGTTGCAGCACAAATCTGTGAAAACTATAAATACTAGTTAGAGTTGTAGTTTTAGGAGTCGAACAATTATTATAATTTTCATATAGAATAGTACTTTTTGATATTTTTGCTCTGATTTTGAGAGGGTTTTGAAGACTTGAAGAAAAAGAGGGTTTCATCTCTAAGGATTTGGACTTAGGTCTTTGGATTCTTCTTTCTTGGCCTGTAACAAGACTTAAATCTTTATACCCATTTGAATGCAAGCTCATATAGGTATAAATTTCTATCTCTTGATGTGTGGCTAAAAACCCCAATTCTTTGGGTGTGATTTAGCGAATATGGGTTAAGATAATTGTTGAGTCTTGCTTGCTGATAGTTTAGTCATAGTTTAATTGTGATTTCGTTTAGTGGTTGTGGATGAATTTGTAGTTGCAAATACAAGCTTATTTATGTGTTTTTGTCTTGCTCGAGAAACAAGTCGTAAAATTAAGATCACTAGATTGATGGCCAGTGTGACTGGGTCGACATGAGGTTCAGCTCGAGAGAGTGAACATGTCCACACACTCAGCTCGAGAGAGTGAGTGTGTAAGGCGTAGGCTGGTCTTCATGCGGCATCTGGGTGTCCGAGAGGAACGCATTTGAAACGGAGTAAGTTGCTCGAGAGAGATTATCCCCCTTAAAGTCTAGCCTAGTCACAATTACTCTATGAATCTTCTATCGAAAGCATATACCCAATAATCTAGCTTAACCCGTATTCCCGTCACATCCCAAGGATCCCCTCTCAATACATAGAAACCCTTGTTTATTTTGTTGTTTTTACCTTACTTGTGATAAAAATACCCCCATTGTTAATTGACACTCTTGTGTCCCCCTTTTAATTTACAATGTTTTTAATCATTAATGTCTTTAGCTACAACTAGTTAGAACTATGTTTTATTTTTCTATTAATTCTCAAAACCACTTTCTTGGGAACGATCCCAACCCTTGGTTGGGTTACTAAACTATTGTACGATCGTAGATAGGTGCATCGGAAATTGTGTCTTGATTACGCAAACATCAATTAACATAGGGGATATGATCCTCATAAATCACATACCTACTTCTTCTTCTGTTTTCAACTATTCTAGCTTTTATTCTTTTCATAGAATTGCTCATCAATTTCCTGTGAGACCCCTTAGTAGGATAAGGCTTTAGTTGCATAGACTTTACTGCTATTACATTTTATTTTACCTTGTCAAAACTTACCACTTTTTCTCCTTATTCCCCATGACAAAGGGTGATTATCTTCATCATTATCGTCTTATGCAGGAGCAACATGTAGACCTGTACTAGGGGTCTGGTCAAACTTTTGTTCAGGCTCCACAATAGGATTTCACGTGATTTGACTGCTTCTTCTACAAATGAAGTTCTGACATCCTCCTTCATCTCAGTAAGGCTTTGCACTACTAACTATTAATAGGTTTCAAGAATACTAGATCCTATATTTTTTCCTATGGTACATCTCAATGGAAGTTATGTTCTGACATAGAACCAAATTGACACAATGACATATTTTCCTAAAATGGATCAACTTTTGGGACATTTCTCACTAACTAAACTTCAAAATGGGTTAACCCATTGGTTGAGGAGGCTTGATAGGCTTCAAGTCGAGGGTAGGAGAGCACTCAGAAGTAGAAATGTTTGATGGAGTTTGAGGGATAGTTTCAACAAAGGGTATTTCTCAGTGTCAGAAGTTTTTGCCTCTTGAACCAGAGAAATGGTTGAAAGGGGAGTTGAGATAATTTCAGTAGCAGGGTTTTATGTTTCTTCAACTGGAGGAATGATTGGAGTGGGAGTTGAAGGAGAGGAATTTTGTTGAGGAGACGAATCAATTTCATTCACAATTTCTAACATTTTCGGAGTTAGAACTCTAGCTATGTAGTTCTTTTAGTTCATGAATTACACATGCTAGGTTAGTAAATTCAATTATATATTAACATTTTCGAATGCATTATTATCAGTATATTAATGTTGCATTCTCAGTTTGCATGTCAGTATTTGAGCTACTCAGTATTACAGCATTTCATGTCATAAAGTGTTAATTACTTAATCAATTGGGAAAAGCTTAATGTCGAGTGGACTAGGGTCAGTCACCCTCAAGTCCCAGAATTATGTGCCCCGTAGGTTGTAAGTCCCCTTTGTGGGCATCATTTTAATGATCACGCCAGCATGCCTCTATACCTCTGGCAAGGTATATTGGGTCCTCTCGATGGAGCGTATACATCAGACTCCACATCTAACTCATGTCCTTTTAAGTTGGTTATTAGTAGCACCCTCACAGTTCAGCCAGATTCTATTGCATCGACCATGTTATCAATATAGTTCAGTATTCAATCTCAGCATGTTATAAACTTGGTCATTGCATTCAGTTTAGCCATGTTCATTATTTCCAGTATCCTTATTATGTTCAGAATATATCATTGCTTTATTGCTTGTTCAGTTATGTTATTATTCAGCTTTATTTTATCCTACATGTTGAGTACCTTTAAAGTATTGATGCATACTCTGCTCTACATCTTCTCGTAATGTAGTTTCAGGTCCTCAACAATCAGATGAAGTGTAGATCGGTTCCCGATCTGCAGTTCAGCAGCATTAGTGGTGAGTCCTCATTCTTCGAGGACTACTGACATGATTATCTTTCTTTCTTTTAGCTTTAGTTTCAGTTTTACTAGATCTAGCTGGGGCATGTCCCACCATTTCTGGTCAGTAGAGGCTTTATTTCAGACATTGTTAGTATCAACTTTAGTATTTGAGTTTGACTTTTCATTTCTGTTCAAACTCTCATTTTTCTTATATTAAAATTTAGTATATAGGTATTCCTCATCATTTCAGTTTTATTATGATTAAGCTTCTGCATAGTGTTTCTTGTTTTAGTTTATCTTCAAGTATGCTTATGATATGCCAGCAAGGTAAGTTTGGTGTCACTCGTGATCCTAGGTCCAATGTCCGCGTCCAGGGGTAGCCTCGGGGCATGAAAAACTTGGTATCAGAGCATTAGATTTAAGTGTCCTAGGATGTCTGAAAAGCTGCACTAAGTAGAGTCTTTTTCATGGGTGTGAAGTGCACCACATTTAATGAGAAGGAGGTTGCGAAGTGTTTTAGGAAAACTTCAATTTCTTTGTTATTCTTAGCGTACGTAAGGTATAATCTAATTCCTCATGCTAATCCTTTGTTATGCAGTTTCAGATCATGCCTCATCGTAGAGCTTATGGAAGGAATGCGAATCACAGAAATGCAAATGCAGCTCCTCCAGTCCCAGATCAGGAAGTTTCAAATGCTGAATTTCAGAACGCTATCCAGTTGTTGGCTCATAGTGTGACCAACCAGAACAATCAGCGGGCTCCAGTATCGACAAATGCTAATGTTGGGTCAACTGCCGCTAGAGTTCGTGATTTTTTTAGGATGAATCTGCCTGAGTTCTTACGATTACAGATTGGTGAGGATCCCTAAAGCTTTATTGATGAGGTCAAGAAGATCTTTGGAGTGATGCAGGTAACTGGGAATGATCGGGTTAAGTTAGCATCTTACCAGCTTAAGGATGTAGCTCATATCTGGTATACTCAGTGGAAAGACAACAGGGGTACATATGTAGCTCCTATCACTTGGGAATGCTTTAGTGAGACCTTTCTGGAGAATTTCTTCCCAAGAGATTTGAGGGAGGCAAAAACTCAGGAGTTTATGTATTTGAGGCAGGGTTCTATGACGGTCCAAGAGTATGGACTCAAGTTCACCCAACCATCCAAGTATGCTCCTCACATGGTGGCCGATTTCAAGGCTCAAATGAACAAGTTCATGTATAGGGTATCCGATCTTGTGAAAATATTGTGTAGGAATGTTATGTTGCTGGAAGATATAGACATCTCTAGGCTCATGACGCATTCAACAGGTTAAGGGTGATAAGCTTAGGGAAAAGGCCAAGGAGAATAAGAAGGCTAGGACTGGCAATTATGACTATTTTCAACAGAAATCGGGTGGTGGAAATCACTCGTAGTTTCAGCAGAAGTCTTCAACTCTAGTACTTTCATCATCTAGTGTTCCATCCTCCAAGTTCCAAAATAATAAGAAAGGTAGGGCATCAGGCTCTAAGTCTCAGGGGAGTGTTTTAGGCACCAGAACCTACCCAACTTGTCCAAATTGTGGTAAGAACTATCCGGGTAAGTGCATTGCAGGAAAGGAAGGATGTTTGGGTGTGGTCACTCTGGTCACATGTTGAAAGATTGTCCTTCTAAACAGGGTCACGGGGAAAATAATAGTAGAGATCAGTCCACAACTTTAGCGACACCAGCAGCTTACCCGACTCAGCAGGGTAACTCATCTGGTACATGTGGTGGTCAGCGCCAAAACAGGTTGTATTCTCTTCAGGCTCTCCAGGATCAGGAAGACTCTTCGGATGTAGTTACTGGTACATTACGAGTCTTTGACTTAGATGTTTATGCTTTGTTAGATCCAGGGGCTACTCTTTCCTTTGTAACTCCATATATAGCAGTCAATTTCAATGTTAGTCCAGAAACTCTCTCAGAACCCTTCTCGGTCTCTACTCCAGTCAGTGGCTCAATTATAGCTAGACAAGTATATAGAAATTGCCCTGCCAGAGTCTCTCAGAAAGTCACCTCAGCAGATCTTGTAGACTTAAAAATGGTAGACTTCGATATCATTCTAGGCATAGATGGGTTACATTCTTGTTATGCCTCAGTCGATTGTAGAACTAGGATTGTTCCTTTTTCAGTTTCCTGACGAACCAATATTAGAATGAAAGGGTGGTAGCTTAGAGCCTCTGGGTCGATTCATTTTTTACCTTAAGGCCAGAAAGATGATCTCTAAGGGTTATTTCCATCAGCTAGTTCGGGTTAAGGATTCTAGCTCTGAAACCCCAACTCTTGAGTCAGTTCCAATAGTTAATGAGTTCCCAGAAGTGTTTCCAGAAGATCTTCCCGGAGTTCCTCCAGAAAGGTAAATCAACTTTGGAATTGATCTCCTTCCAAATACCCAGCCTATGTCTATTCCTCCTTACAGAATGGCTCCAGCAAAGCTTAAGGAATTGAAAGAGCAGATGAAAGACCTTCTAGATAAGGGCTTCATAAGACATAGTATTTCCCCATGGGATGCACCAGTATTATTCGTGAAGAAGAAAGATGGTTCTCTCAGAATGTGCATTGTCTATAGGCAGTTGAACAAGGTCACAATCAAGAATAAGTATCTCATCCCCAGGATATATGTCTTGTTTGACCAACTTCAATCATTTCTCAAAAATAGACCTCAGATCTGGTTATCAGCATCTCAAAGTCAGAGATAGTAACATTCCGAAGACAATCTTCAGAACTCGGTATGGTCAGTATGAATATTAAGTTATGTTATTTGGATAAACCAATACTCCTGCAGCTTTCATGGATTTAATAAACAGAGTGTTCAAGTAGTATCTGGACTTGTTCGTTATCGTTTGTATTGATAATATCCTCATTTACTCTAGGAATGAGGAAGAACATGCGAATCATTTGAGGGTTGTTCTGCAAACTCTCAAAGATTGCTAGTTATTCGCTAAGTTTAGCAAATGTGAGTTTTGGTTGCAATCTGTTGCTTTCCTTGGTGACATTGTGTCTAGCAAAGGGATTTGAGTGGATTCTCAGAAAATAGAAGGAGTGAAACAGTGGCCCAGACCTACCTCTCTGACAGATATCAGAAGTTTCTTAGGTCTAGCAGGTTATTACAAAAGGTTCATTGAAGGATCCTCATCCATAGCCTCTCCAACGACTAAGTTGACGCATAAGAAGGTCATGTTTTAGTGGTCAGACGATTGTGAGAAGAGCTTCGCAGAACTGAAAACTAGGTTAACTACAACTCTTATTTTGACTCTACCAGAGGGTGCAGACGGTTATGTTATCTATTGTGATGCATCCAGAGTCGGCCTAGGTTGTGTGTTGATGCAGTGAGGTAAGGTTATAGCTTATGCTTATAGATAGATTAAGGTGCATGAGAAGAACTATCCAACTCATGACCTCGAGCTAGTAGCAGTGGTGTTTGCACTCAAGATTTGGAGACATTGCTTGTATGGTGTCCATGTAGATTAATTCACAGACCATAAGATCCTTCGGTATGTGTTCACCCAGAAAGAGTTAAATTTTTGCCAGAGGTGATGGCTGGAATTCTCCAAAGATCATGGTATAAGTGTGCATTACCATCCTAGTAAGGCTAATGTAGTAGCAGATGCTCTTAGCGGACTATCTATGGGTAGTGTAGCAAATGTTGAGGAAGAAAGAAAAGAGCTAGCAAAGGATGTTCACAAACTTGCTCGCTTAGGAGTTCGTCTTATGAGCATATCAGATAGTGGTGTAATAGTTCAGAAGGGGTCAGAATCTTCATTGGTAGTGGAGGTTAAGGAGAAGCAAGATTGTCACGCCCCGAGACTAACCCCGAGACACGGACACGGGACCTAGGACCACAAGTGATCCCAAGCTAACCCTGCTGGCCTGATCATGAGAATACTAAAGATAATAAACTGATGCGGAAGCTAAATCATAAATAAAATGAAAAGATGGGGAATACCCATACACTATAACTGATATCAATGCTAACTGATGAGTTTAATACAAAGATGATATTAACTCAATACTAAGCTGAATCTAACTATGTCTGAAAATAGTCTCTATCTGACTAGAAATGTTGGGACAGGCCCTAGCTGAGTCTAGCAAAACTGAAACTAAAGGACTAAAAATACTGAAAAAAAACTCATGACTATTGTCCTCGGAAAATGAGGACTTACCAATGATTCTGTTGAACTGAAGAGCGAGAACCGATCTAAGCGTGATCTGGATGCTAAGAACCTGAGCCTACATCACGAGAAGATGTAGCGCACGTATGCGTCAGTACTTGAAAGGTACTGAGCATGCAGGATAGAATACAGCTGAAATAACATATAACTGAACAAAGAAAATAAGCAATTATATAATCTGAACATGACATAAATACTGAATGTTGAGATAACTGAATGCAGTGACCAATTTATAACATGCTGAAACTGAATACTAACTATACTGATAAATGGTCAATGCAAAAGAATCTGACTGAACTGCGGGAGCTACTAATAACCAATAATAAAACCACATGAGCTAAATGTGGAGTCCGATGTATACGCCCCATCGAGAGGACCCAATATACCCTGTCAGAGGTATAGAGGCATGCTAGCGTGATTACTGAAATGATGCTTACAGATGAGATTTACAACCTACGTGGCTATTAGTTCTGGGACTATTTGGGTATGTTAAACCCTAGTCCAACTTGGTATTATGCTACTACCAATGGATTACGTGATTGACACATTATGACTAAATTTATGTAAGTTACTGGATAGCCCAAACTTAACATGCAAACTGAGAATGCAACAATTAATCTGATAATGATGCATTCACAGACTGAGGCATGTATAACTAAATACTGAAATATCTGACCTAGCATGTGTAATTCAAGAACTAAAGAAATACATAGCTAGGGTTCTGAAATTCATGAAATAAACTGAATATTAACATACCAATTTGATTTGGATCATTCTAACAGCTAGGAACCCAACAATTCTATAATTCAAGAAACCCTAGGTCTAGTCATAATAAGGGAATCAAGAAACTGACTGAAAACTAGGGACCTAATGGGTGAAAGGAACCCACTAGTGAAATCCCACATACTTAGTGACGAATTTCACGGAGAAATCCTTTGATTTCTGTGCTGGAACTGAAGAAAACTTGTTGTGTTCTTGAACTAGGGTTCTTGACTTCTTTCTCCTCTTAGCATTCTATTTTTTCTAAGTTTTGATTAATGAATTGACTTAGGTAAGTTCTAGTTATGATTCTAGGCATAAACTGACTAAAACCTCATAATTTAGGGTCTAAACGACGTAGCTTAGGGGTCCAACGAAATAGGAAAAGGACCAAAATAAACCTAACTTAATTCTAGCGAAGCCTATCCACGAAACGAATGACGGTCCGTTGTTTGATCTACCGGCCGTCGTTTGGGTCCGTCGGTCAAGTCTATCCGGCAGGTCTTCACTAAAATGACCATAACGTTTTATTCGGAGGTTGGATTTTAGCAAACTTGGTGGCGTTGGAAAGAGGATTCAATTATCTATCATCTCATAGGTCATGTAACATATATTTCATTTTGTTCTAAGACTTATGACCATTTGAAGTTGACCCAATCAACAATTTTCCTCTAACTGGTTGCTGACCCTCAACTACGGTTAGACCTACGGACCGTGCATTGAACAACGGTTCGAGCTGGTCGACCGTAGTTCGTGTTAGAGGCTAGGTAAAGGAGTCTTAATCCCGGACATAGACCACGAACCGTGGTCTGACCTACGGGCCGTGTGTCTGTCCGTGGGTCGAGACTTAGCCAATTTTTTGAGCTGGGTTTGGGGAGGGGTTGCAGTGGTGAACCATGGACCACCAGTACGGTTTGTGGTCTGACCTATGGTCCGTGGATAGCAACCGTGAGTTGTACCTGCAACTTCTCAAAATCTGGATTTTGGTCTATCTAGGATACGGGGTGTTACAAAGACGGTTAGAATCTTCATTAGTAGTGGAGGTTAAGGAGAAGCAAGACAGTGATCTAATATTGCTTCAACTAAAAGGTGTAGTCTATTAGTAGAGAGTTGAGGTTTTCTCCAAGGGGGAGATGGTGTGATTCTATCAGGGTCAATTATGTGTTCCTAAGGTGGGTGAGTTGAGACAGCAGATTCTTGTAGAACCCCATAACTCCAGATATTTTATTCATCCAGGCGCCACTAAGATGTACCGTGATCTACAGGAAGTCTTTTGGTGGAAGGGTATGAAAAGGGATATAGCGGATTTCGTGGCTAAGTGCCCTAATTGGCAACAAGTCAAGGTAGAACATCAGAAACCATGAGGTATGACTCAAGAGATCAATATTCCTACTTGGAAGTGGGAAGTGATCAAAATGTACTTCCTCACAAGTTTACCTCGTACTCGCAGATAGCATGACTCCATTTAGGTGATTATTGATAGAGTTACTAAGACTGTGCGCTTTTTGGCCGTTAATACTATAGATTCTGCGAAGGACTACACCAAGCTTTACATTAATGACATAGTCAGGTTGCATGGGGTTCCTTTGTCTATCATCTCATATAGAGGTCCTCAGTTTACATCTCATTTCTGGAAGTCATTTTAGAAAGGTCTTGGTACTCAGGTTAATCTTAGCACAACATTTCATCTGCAGACAGATGGCTAGGCAGAGCATACCATTCATACCTTAGAAGACATGTAGAGAGCTTGTGTGATAGACTTCAAGGGTAGTTGGGATGATAACCTTCCTTTTATAGAGTTCGCCTACAATAATAGTAACCATTCCAGCTTTCAGATGGCCCCTTATATGGCATTGTATGGCCGTAGATGTAGATCTCCAGTTGGTTGGTTTGAAGTAGGTGAAGCAGCCTTGATAGGGACATATTCAGTTCATAATGCTATGGAGAAAGTGCAACTCATTAGAGATAGAATTAAGACAGCCCAAAGTCGCCAGAAATCCTATGCAGATGTAAGGAGAAGAGAACTAGAGTTCCAAGTTGATGATTGGGTTTTCCTGAAAGTATCGCCTATGAAAGGGGTGATGACATTTGGCAAGAAAGGGAAGCTCACTCCTAGATATGTAGGCCCTTACAAGATCTTGAAGAGGGTTGGTAAAGTGGCTTATGAGTTAGAGTTGCCAACAAAACTAGTAGCAATGCATCCGGTTTTCCACATTTCATTGTTGAAAAAGTGTGTGGGAGATCCAGCATCTATTGTACCTTTAGAAAGTGTGGCTTTGAAGGATAGTCTCATTTATTAAGAGGTACCAATTGTGACTCTTGATCATCAGGTTCGATGGTTGAGAAACAAAGAAGTTGCTTCAGTCAAGGTTTTGTGGAGGAGTCAGTCTAAAGGGAGCTACTTGGGAAGCAACAGCAGCCATGAAGGCCAAGTATCCTCACCTTTTTCCTTCCGATTCCATTCATGCTTGAGGTTATAGTTCCTCTTCAATTTTTCAGTCATTCTGTAACACCCAGTAGAAACTAGTAAGACCTAACGGAAGCTTGACGTAATCTAGTAGGTGAAACTAGAGCCTCACATGTGAGTTGAAGTTGTAAATTTTATTAAATTATGTAATATGGATTTTCAAGTTTATATTTAGGAATTTAAAGTTCAAACGTTAAGAAACGACTATAACGTCCGGAAACTAGTAATTTGAACTAGTGAGTTCTAAGAGCCTTGTCGTTGAAGTTTGGAATGTTGCATGAGGGTGAAAACTTGTAGAAGTGACTCCCATAATTAGAACATCATGTTTAGGGGTTAAACATCTGAGTATGACTCCCCAAAGACCACTCGAGGGGTCCTTGAGGAGGACCCCAAAACAGTCCCCCAAAGCTGCCTAGACAGCAAGGTTTGATCACCTAAGTGGTGACCTACGGATGCTTTCCGCGTCCCGTAGACCAGACCACAGTCCGTGGATGAAGGGAATAGGTGCATACTTAGTTTTCCTTGAAGCCTGCAACATTTAGAGCCACATTCCCAAACCACGGAAGCCAACCACGGCCAGTGGATTGATCCACAGTCCGTGGAAGGCTAGGCGTAGGTTGGATTGTTTTGACACCTTTTCAGTTAAGTTGAGGTTTAGTGTTTTAATTAGTTAATTAAGTGGGGGTTAAGTGAGGTCGGTTAGGTGGTTAATTAATGACTTATATAAACTTATAGGACTCTAAACTAATTCCTTAATTCACTTCAACTAAAGACCCCCAAATCAAAACCCTATTCCCTTTCTCTACCAAAGTCTTTTCTCCAAGAACACCATTGAAGATCAATGAAGAAACCAACCTAGGGGCTTGAAGATGGAGGCTTTCTCTTAGGATTTTCGTGGGTTTCTACACCTAAGGTATTGTGGTTTTCATCCATGGGTAGCTATCACCCATGGAGCCCTCTCAAACGCTTTTAATTCAATTCTAGAAATCTTCAAAAGCTAGGGTTTCAACTCAACCCCATGGATTCCTTTCTAAGTTGTTCTTAAAGATTGAACTGTATTTAATATTGGTAATACTACTGTTTTTATATGGTCTTAACTTCAAATCTAAAGAATCCATGAGTTTTCCCCCAACCCTAGCGATGGCTTTTCTCTACACAATGAATATTGTTAGAAGTTGATTCAATTGATTGAATTAGAGTTGTTTATGATGTAATTACATGATCTAAGTATAGTTCTACATGTATTCTTGATTACCCTATGAATCTAAGATGAAATTGACTTGGTCTAGGGTTATATCATGAAAGAGGCAAATTGAGGGGTTAGATGTGATCTTCTAGGGTTGATGAATGGCCTTAGTTTAGATCACCTAGATATGAATGGAATATGATAGATTTTTGTAGATATGAATTACCTTGAATATGATCATATTGGTTATGTTGTTGGATTATGATGTTCTTCTATCTATTGTGCCAAATCTAAGATGTTAGACTTGATCTTAACTCTTGACCTTGAAGGGAAATCTATGAAGGTATGTTATGTGAAGTTATTATATATGAATGGATTGATCCACTTATGGTGGGGGTGTTTACTTATCAAGTATTATAATTATGATTATTGATCCACTTATGGTGGAGGTGCTTACTTGCCATATGTTTTGTAGTGTTGAGATAAGGTCCCTCTCCCCTACAACCCTAGATATGACTAAGTGTGATACGATATGAATACGAATGTTATGTTATGATCATGATGGTGTTGCTATGATGAATGTATCCATGTCTATTGTAATGAATATTAGATATGTTGATTTACATAGTCTAAGATCCTTAAATGCAATATATGTGAATCGTGCATGAGTTGGGATATTATGTACATGTTGTGACCCCCTTGAGAAGGGAGGTGTCTATGATGTTAATATTGTTTTTGTTGTGCTGTTGTGAGGACAATTATGCGCGCACACACACTCCATGCATAAACATGAATATGATGTATCAATGGTTTTAATTGAAAGTATAGTTCTCATATGCACCTTTACTCATTATTATGCATGAAATGTACATGACCATGATGATCCTATTGTGCTAATTGAAAGTTCATTCTCATGAGAACACATGATCTTGGTGTGAAAGTTATACTCACATGATTCTAAGGTTGAAATTTAGTTCTCACCTTTAAATGAATCTATGAGCTATGTAGTGAGTTGTATTGAACGAAGGGTAAAGTATGCCTTCACACATGTAGATACAATTCCATATTAATTATGTATAATTGGGAAATAATTCTTAGTACCGAGTGGATATGGACGATGAGGAAAAGGCCCCTCCGCTAATGCAATAGGTTGGGTGATCTATAGTAAACACATGAGATGGAAGCTCCTTCGCTAATGCAATAGGTTGGGTTTCTAGTAGCAATATCCCTATCCCATAACTATGTGCCAAACATAGGACTTAGCTAGTGGATCCACTTAGAAGCTAAATATAATTAGTTCTACCTTCGGCAAGTAAGAATGCCTTCTTTCAGTGTGGGGTTATATGACACCGGATTCCATGTAGCTCACATGGTCTATGTCGGTTATGGCAACTTTTCCCTATAATAGTGAAGTTAATGAATGAGACATGAACTATACTATGACTTCTTGGTGAGTTTACTTAGTAGGAGTGGGGGTATGGGACTTCACTTCCACATTGCACAAGTACACTTAGTAGGATGTCATGGGATGGTTCCTTTGCATTATGATGAGATTCGAATGCATGTATGTATATTGAATGGATAGTTGCTATGCATGACCTTCCTTGTATTCAAGTAATGTACATGACTATTTCCTTAATTGAGAATATTGCATATAATGAAGTCTAAAGACGTAATGCATCACTAAGGTAGCTTCAAAGGAGTACTTAGTAGGGTTGGCACTATGGGATGCTAATCCCACACTGCACAAGTGTTCCCTAGAGGTTACTAAGGTAATGGACTTACCATGAAATAAGTATGAATATGATATTGGATTTGTGTTGTACATTGTAAATACATGTTAGTTACCATACATTGCACAAGTGTGTTTTAGAGGTTGCATATGTGATGATTACTTCATGATGTGATGGTCTTGGTATTTAACCGTGTATTCTTGTATAATTGGAGGCTATGTATTGTGAAGATTGGGATGTGTATTATATTGATATTGGAGAAATTGCTTGTTGTTATAATGATATCTCTCAGGTTATAATGAAATGTTTGTGAGTTGCCTTATTGGTTGCATTCTCCAACTATTTCAAAGATGGTGTTCAAAAATGGCATAAAGCATGATTTCAAATGAAATGTCCCTTTTCATGCCTGTTTTAATGGTTTTGTGCATGGCTACCATACTTAGTACATTTTTGTGCTAACCCATACTTCTTTGTTTTCTACTATATAGTGGGTTGGTTCATGGAGATGGTAGTTTTGGTTCAAAGGGCTTGGAATAGGTGATCCTCCAAGCTAGTTGATGAGTCCTCAAGTTCTTAGACCAACATCTTACTTAGTAGATATCTTAGTAGTTTCTTTTATTTGTTTCATTTTAGAACTATGTAAGGGTTGTATCCCTAGATGGGTAAGTATTCAATTGTATAGATGGCCAATGAGACAATGTTTAGACCCCTTTCTATTTTGTAAAAAGTGATTTCGATTGTTGAAGAAAAAGATTTAAATTTTCCGCTTTTATTCTATGACGTATGCAATGATGTATACTAAGGGCTTGTACAAGAACACTTCTGGGTCGAGCACGCCGTGTAACTTCTAGGGGGTACTCCCGGGTCCTTACACATTCATGCATAAATTCAGTCGGAGTATCATGTTCCTTCCGTTTGTAATTGCATTTTTAGGGTATTTGCATGTTCTTGGAACTTAGTTTAGTCAGAAATTTGTTTCAAGTACTTGGTAGTAGGGTTTGCAGCTCTTACCCTCCATTTAACTAGTTTAGTCTTCATTTGAGGACGAATGTTTCCAAGGGGAGATATTGTAACACCTCAAAAACCGAACCTAGAAAAAAATTGCAGAAAAACACATGAACCAGTGCTCCACGGCAGGGTTCACGAACTGTGATAGGGTCCACAGTCCATTGACCTGCCCGGGGACTTCAGTTTTTCAGCCCCTCCCCAGTAGAGGTGGACCACGGGGCCCTTCATGGGTCGTGGACCACCTCACGAGTTGTCGTGGTGCTTGTAGAGGTTAGGCAGTATCCCACAAATCTCCATCATCATACCACGGGACCCTTCACGGGGTGTGGTACTGATGACGGGCCGTGGTGGCCCTTGGGAAGCCAACCAATAGACCCCAGACGTGAGCCACCAGACCTCAGCCCAAGTAAGGGCCACGGGACCTTCATGGTCTGTGGTCCTCTACACGGGCCGTGGTAGGGCTCGTGGACAGGGACCCCAGAAACCAGTAGTTACTGGCAAAGGACCACGTCCGGTCCCACGGTCCGTGAAAGTGGCCATGGTCAACCCTGCCAGATTTTAGGCGGGGTTATTTCGGTTGTTTCCCCTATACGTTGGTAACCTAAACTACGTCGTTCAACCCCTAAACTACATGGTTTTGTTCAGTTTTAGCCTAGAAACAGAACTAGAACTTACCTAAGTCATATCAATCATCAAAACATAGAAAAATTAGAGCGTAAGAGGAGAAAGCGAGTCTCCATTAGTTCCAGCACCGATATCGAAAGATTTCTCCGTGGAATTCGTCACCAGGCATGTGGGATTCCACTAGTGGGTTCCTTTTACCCATTAGGTCCCTAGACTTGAGTCAAAATCTTGATTCCCTTACCATTATCTAGACCTAGGGTTTCTTGAATGTTAGAATTGTTGGATTTTAAGATGTTAGAATGATCCAAATCATATTATCATGTTGAAGTATTGTTTTTGCTCAGATTCATGCATAAACTCATAACGCTAGCTATTAGTTAGTTTAGTTCATGAATTACACATTCTAGGTTAGTAAATTCAGTTATATATTAACGTGCCTCAGTTTTCAAATGCATTAATAGCAGTATATTAATGTTGCATTCTCAATTTGTATATCAGTATTTTAAGCTATCCAGTATTACAACATTTCAGTCATAACGTGTTAATTACTTAACAAATTGGGAGAAACTTAATGCCGAGTGGATTAGGGTCAGTCACCCTCAAGTCCTAGAACTACGTGCCCCAAAAGTTGTAAGTCCCCTGTTTGGGCATCATTTCAGTGATCATGCCAGCATGCCTCTATACCTCTAGCAGGGCGTATTGGGTCCTCTCGATGGGGCGTATACATTGGACTCCACATTTAGCTCATGTGGTTTTATGTCGGTTATTAGTAGCTCCCTTACAGTTCACTCAGATTCTATTGCATTTACCATGTTATCAGTAGAGTTCAGTATTCAGTCTCAACATGTTATAAACTTGGTCATTGCATTAAGTTTAGCTATATTCAGTATTTCCAGTATCCTTATCATGTTCAGATTAGATCATTGCTTTATTACTTGTTCAATTATGTTATTATTCAGTTGTATTCTATCCTACATGCTCAGTACCTTACAAATACTGATGCATACTCTGTGCTACATCTTTGCGTAATGTTGGTTCAGGTCCTCAGCAGTCAAATCACGCATAGATCGGTTCCCGATCTTCAGTTTAGCAGCATTAGTGGTGAGTCCTTATTCTTTGAGGACTAGTGACATGATTATCTTTCTTTCTTTTTGCTTTAGTTTGAGTTTTGCTAGATCTAGCTGGGGCATGTCCCAACATTTCTAGTCAGTAGGGGCTTTATTTCAGACATAGTTAGTATCAGCTTTAGTATTTGAGTTTGACTTTTCATTTGTATTCAAACTCTCAGTTTTCTTATATTTAGATTTAGTATATGGGTATTCCGTATCATTTCAGTTTTATTATGATTAAGCTTCCGCATAGTGTTTCTTGTTTCAGTTTATCTTCAAGTATGCTTATGATATGCCAGCAGGGTTAGCTTGAGGTCACTTGTGATCCTAGGTCCCATGTCCGCATCCAAGGAGTAGCCTCGGGGCACGACAGTAAGATACACTAGTGAGCCAATAATTCATCTATACATAGTATCATTCACATCTAGACCAGGTCCATCTGCATCTAGCTTTTAGATGATTCCCATAGGAGTATCAATTTGTTTGGCATCCATCATGTGAAACTTTTTCAACAACTCATTCATATATTTTTCTTGACATAAACAGGTACCATTCAGGTTTTGTTTGATCAATAACCCCAAGAGGAAAATTAACTCTTCCATCATTCTCATCTCAAATTCACCCTCCATGAGTGTAGCAAAACTCCTCACAAAAGGATTCAGATGTTTCTTAAAAAATAGTGTCATCGACATACACTTGAATAATGAGCAAATCCTTTCATCGTGACTTTAAGAAGAAAGTTTTGTAAATTATTGTTTATTTGAATCCATTGTCAAGAATAAACCTTGAAATCCTTTCATACCATGCTCTAGGAGCCTGTTTCATACCATAAAAAGCTTTGCATAATCTAAGAACATGATTCAGTTGACCAATTTACTCAAAATTTGGTGGTTTCTTCACATAGACTTTCTCCTTCAGATACCCGTTAAAATTCACTCTTTGCATCCATCTTATACAATTTGAAACCCATAAAGGCTGCAAATGCAATAAGTATTTTGACGGCCTCCATCCTTGCTACAGGGTAAATGTCTCATCATAGTCAATGTTTTCCTTGTAGTTATACCCCTATACTACTAGTATTGATTTGTTCCTCGTGATTACACCATGTTCTTCAAGTTTGTTTTACACCCACCTGGTCTTTATGATAGTTCTATCAGTTGGTTAAGGAATCAAGTGGCATACCTTGCTTCGTTCAAACTGATGTAACTCTTCTTGCATAGAATTTATCCAATCAGTGTCCTTCAAGGCTACCTTGTTATACTTTGGCCCAGTAGCTGATATGAATGCTGAGAATGCAACTAGATTTCTTGTTTCGGATCTAGTGTGCATTCCAGAATCCAAGGGAGAGATGAGATTGTCTAGTGGATGGGATGGCTTGTACTTCCATCCTAAATATCTCGTTAACTTCTGAGCTTGATATATTTATACATCCTCACTTCTAGAATCAACATTCTCAGGTTGAACTGAATCATTTTGCTTAGAATTGTCTGGAAAAATCAGGTCGCTTATTTGGTTCATCATTTTCATCAGCTTCTTCAAGATCATTTCCTTTCTAACTGAAATCATCTTCAGTACTTTCCTTATTTAGAATTTCTCTCTAAATCTGAAACAACTCTTCAATCTCAGATTCATTTTTGTTCTTCAAATCTTTAATCCTTACATATTCATCAAAGATAACATGGACACTTTCTTTAATGCATCGTGTTGTTTTGTTGTATACTTTGTACGCCTTGCTAGAGGATGAGTATCCCACAAACACTCCTTCATTGCTTGCATGATAAAACTTCCCAAGATCATCTTTTCCAATGTTTAGAACAAAGCATTTATAACAAAAAGCCCTCATATAACTCAATTTTGGCTTTTTATTGTTCAATAACTCATAAGGAGTTTTTCTTAGGATGGACATTGATCAAAAACCTATTGGTCACATAACATATACTATTGACTGCTTTAGACCATAAGTTCTTTTGAAGGTCAAAATCTATCATCACCAAAATCCTAAGAATGTCAACCAAGGTACTTGTATTGATTCCAACCACACTATTTTTTGCTAAGGTGTATTGGGAACCAAAATTTATGATGGAATCAATGTTCAGCACAAAAACTTTTAACTTTGGCATATTCAAACTCAGTACCATGATCTAACATAATCTCTCCAATCTTATAGTTCATCTTCTGAGTTATCTTGGCAAATATCAATAGTACATCATACGTTTCATCCATGGACAACAGAAACATAGACTAGGTGAACCTTGAGAAATCATACACAATCACAAAAATGTACTTCTTTCCACCCCTTCTCCAATCTTTATAGGACCACAAAGATCCATATGCAGTAATTCATGAGGCCCATTGGTGTTTACTTGCTTCTTTTTCTTGAAAGAATATCTGGTTTGCTTTCTTTTGACAAATGTATCACAAACTTTTTTATCAACAAATTTAATCTTTGGCAATCCACGGACCAGGCCATTGGACACAAATTTGTTCAAAAGAAAAGCACTTACATCATCAAGTCTTTTGTGCCACAAGTCAGCATTTTCACTATGAGCAATGAGACACATGAAATTATCACTACGAGTAGTGTGCAGATCAGCAATATACATATTCTTGCATCTCTTTTCCATCAAGTTTGTAACCACATACTTATTTAATAAGAACTTGGCTTCACTGCCTTAGTCACAAATCTTTGAAACACATAGTAGATTGTACTTTAACCTGTTGACATAGTACACATCTTTAATTGAGTGTTCTCCATTGGAAAGAAAAAGATAATCAAAAGGAAAAATGAACAGAAAGAGAGCTAAAGATATTAAAAGTTACTACAAACTTCTTCAGATATGGTTTATGATGAAAGCAACAAGACCTTCTATAAATAGGCTTACAAAAAATTGAAAATACTAAAATCTAGGTCCACTAACCCGCTAATTACTAATTAGATACTACTCTGCAAAAATATCTAAACTTGCTAAGATAAAGGAAACTAACTAACAAACTTCTAAACACCTGGTCAAGTATCTTTTGATTCACTTTTCAATACTTCCCTTGATTCAAAAATGTAGACTCCAAGTTTACCTTTGGAGAACTCGTGCTCTGCTTGCGAAAGTGACTTCATGAAGATGTATGCTACTTGCTTTTTTGTATCACAAGACTTCAAAGTAATTTCTCCTGTAGGAACAAGACGTCGATTAAATTGATAAACAATATATATGTGCTTTTTTCTACTGTGGAATGATGGCTTCTTCATCATCGCAACACAGATCTATTGTCACCAAAAATCTCACTTGCACCAGTTAGCTTCTATTTAAAATCTGCAACAAGTCTTCTTAACGAAACTGCTTGATAAGCTGCAGAAGTTGTTGCAATATATCCAGCCTCTGAAGTTTATAATGCTACCACTTCCTGCTTATTTGAACTCTATGAAACTGCTCCAGATTCAAGATTATACAAGAAAACCGATGTGCTCTTTTTATCATTAGTGTTCCCCGCGTAGTACCTACCAGTAAAGCCAGTTAATGTGAAATTTGTTACCTTTGAATACCAAATTCCATGATCTGTCGTACCTACCAGTTATCCCAGTTGTCATTTTGCAGCTCCAAGGTGAAGCTTACTTGGATTGTGCAGAATTCTCGATATGATATCAACAGAGAAAGAAATGTGTGGTCTTGTATTAGACTAGTAGTTCAAACTACCAACCAGACTTCTAAAATAAGTTACATTTGCGATTTCAGAACCATCATCACGACATAACTTCTCATTAATATTCATCGGCGTAGTGGCAACATTGCAATTTACCATATTGAACTTTTTCAAATTATTTGTTCACATTTTCTTTATGAAAGATATATGCCATCAACTCCCTGTTTCACCTCAAGACCAAGAAAATAATGTAGTAGACCCAAATTAGACATTTCAATGTTCTTCATAATGCAGTCTTTAAATTCAGTGATGATAGACTCAGTCAAACCCAGATATATCACATCGTCAACATAAATAAATACAACTAGAAAATCATTTTTATCTCCTCTTTTTATATAAATAGTAGTCTCATTGTTTCTCCTTTGAAATCCACTCTCCTAGAAATAAGAATCAATTTTGAAGTACCATGCCCGCGACGCTTGTTTTAAACCATAAAGTATCTTTTTAAATTGTAACCCTTATCTTCTTTGCCATTAAATACAAAACTTTCATGTTGTGAGACATATACTTCCTCTTCCAAATCATACATTTAAAAAGTTATAGTTAACATCAAATTGGTTCACTGATCAATTCTAGTTAGCAGCCAAGACTAAGAAACTTCTCAGTTTTAAAGAGGGCAAAAGGAGAAAAAGTGTCACCGGAGTCAATACCTTGTTGTTGGGAATAAACCTTTGCGACAAGCCTTGCCTTTTGTTTTTGAATGCCGCCATCTACATGATACTTGGTTCTAAACACCCATTTGAGCCTAAAAGCTTTCTTTCCTTCTGTCAAATTTACCAAGTCCCGTGTCTGATTATTTTGAATAGCCATTCACTCCTCTTCTATAGCCTTGAACCATTTATCCTCTTTTTCAGCATCTTCAAAGAAGGTAGGTTCTGAAAAAAGTAAAGCAAAAGTACAAGATGTACTGTTAGCATATCTAGGATTTTGTTTCTTGACTCTTGTTGATCTTCTTAATGGAGGTGGTTCACTGGAAGCTTTCTCCAATATTGGAAAAGTTGCTCGTTCAATTGATAAGGTAGCCGATGGACCTGCCAAAAAAGGAGCTGCTACATACTCTTGATCAAGAATATCATCAGAAGGCAACAATTGAATGCTTGAACTTTTATTTGCAGAATTAAAGGTCCAACTTGCATCTTCATCAAACTCAACATTTCTATTGACTATAATTTTGCCAGTCATTGGATTATATAGCTTATAAGCCTGGGATGGTGTGATATATCTGACAAAAATACATTTTTCACATTTTCATCAATCTTACGTCGATCTTGTGAATATATTAAGGCATAAACTATACAACCAAAGACAAGAAAGTAACTTAACTTGAGCTTGTTACCTCTCCAAGCTTCATATGGTGTTTGATTAAGCATTTCCTTAGTGGGAGAAATATTCAGCCAATAGACAGCAGTGATAACAGCTTTAGCCCAAAAACACTTTAGTACACCTCTACCTTTTAGAATGTTTTTTCCCATCTCGACAGTTGTGCGGTTCTTTCATTCGGCTACACTATTCTACTCTAGTGTATAAGGTGATGTATGCTCTCTGTGTATTGAATTTTCCTCACAAATGGAACTGAATTCTTTTGACATAAACTCACCACCTCTATAAGTTCTTACATTTCGTAAGTCAATCTGTAGGGTTTGTTTGGCAATTTTGGCTTAGGGTTAATTGGGTCATTTCCTATCCTAATATTTTCTAAACTATGTCGTTTCTAGCCTATTCTAAGGACCTATAATTGTTCTTAGTTTTCAAATAACATAGTTCCTCTCATTCACTCAAAACTCTGAAGTTCTCTCAAGGTCTTGTCCTCTAATCCTCTCTAAAATGCTCCCAAGGAAAAAGACTAGGGTTTCAAGCTTCAATGTTTCTTATTCACTCTTTAGGTATTTGATCACCAAGGTATGTGTGAAATTAACCAATGGATTCCCTTCATCTATTGGGTCCCAAAAGAAACTCAATTTCCTTTATGATTTCAACCCAATTTTCTAGGGTTTCGTGCTATTCTTCATGTGTTCTATTTATTATGACTCAATTGTTAAAATCTGATCTTATTATGCATGATTTGATTTGATTACATGATTTATAAATGATTTCATATGAATCTATGCTTTATGCTTATATTATGAATATGAATTATGATTATGAAATTATGCATGCATCATGAAATTGATGATTAATAAATTAAGGATGCTTTGAGAAAAAATATCAAAATATTTTGTGAAAGGTTTTCTCATTATGAAAAATGATCATGATTTAGATTCTTAGTTAAGTGTCTATATGAATAAGTGGTGGCATCATGGTTCTGAAAGCAGCTATTCTAAAATATATAGTTTATGATTGGATAAGTAGTACTAGGTTCATACCTTTCCAAGTATATGATTATTTCTATTTTCCATTGGGATTTTCCTTAGTACAGAGATGACTTTGGAAATGAGGCTCTATTGTTAGTAGAGGTTGGGTCTATGGAAGAAATTCCTTTGTTCCTAACTACGTGCCGCCGTAGGATTTATCTTAGAAAGATATTAGCTAGTGGGTCCATCTAAGCTAGAAGTTATGGTCTTTACCTTGGAAAAGTACGACATCTCCTTTTTGTGGGAGTAAGACACTAGATTTCATGTTATAGCTCACATAGTTTATGATGGTTAATAGTAAATATACTACAAAGAACAATGTTTGTTTCAAAATGTTTTATGACTTCCTCAATGATTATGAATTAAGCTTTTCTTATGATATTCAAACTTTGCATTGACCTTCTCCCATGATTTATGATTTAGCTTATGATCTTTGATATGTTTTACTTGGTCATGCATCATGTTTTAAACTCATAATGATATCACGTTTGATCATGGAGAAACATTAGGAACCTCAATTTTTTTCTTCAGAGTCGTTTCTTTTTCTGTCCCTCCACCTCGGCATAGAGCTTCACTTCATTTTCCTCATAGGAAGTACATTCAAAGTGCTAATGCATATTGTACCTATATTGGTTTATAATACAGGATCTGTCGCTCCTCCCGCTGGTCGGGGCTAGCTAGATTGCTCTGCTTTGTGGTTGGATTAGTGAGTCCTCATGGTTTGAGGACAAGGCCATTATCCATTTTATTACTTTCTTAGTCTTTCAGTTTTCAGACAATGTTCTTGGTTTTAGTGGTTTGTACTTGCCACATTATGATTACTACAAGTTTTGTCAGACAGTTAATTTCCGTATTTATTTCAAACATTTACTCTATCTTGGTATCCTTTATGTTCTAAGAGTTTGAGACTTATATCTCGATTTCATGTTATGTTCTCTTTATGTGTTTCATAGTGTCATACTTATTTCAAGTGACTTGTTTAGAGCCTCTCTCATGACTTTGTTCACTATGTCACAACTAGGTGTACTTAGGGTCGTGACAATTATGCCTATCAAAGAGTTCATGACTTAAATTTTATGATTAATGAGATGGTTCTATTGGAGGAATCACCAATTAAAGATGTCATGAGGTTTAGGAAGAAGTTCAAGCTCAGAACTAGGTTTATTAGTCCATTTGAGGTGATACATCGTATTGGTGAGTTGGTTTTACCTCCAAGCCTATGAGTTTTTCATCAGGTGTATCATTTTTTGATGATGAAGAAATACCAAATAGTTTTTCTCATATGTTCCTTTGAGATTTGGTGTAATTAAATCAAAATATGCTATTTGAGAAGGAGCTGGAAGACATTTCAAAAGAGATATCATATGTGAATGTGAAGTCGAAATATCATCTGGTAGAGAAGCCACCCGAAAGACTAAGTTATACATGTAAAGTAGATATCCTTAGATTTTTAGTAGTCTAGATATTTTATATCCTTATATTTGAAAGAGAATGTCTTTTAGTAAGAATGATGTGTAGACTATTTGTCACGCCCCAAGCCTATAACCTGGGCGTGGCCAACACTTAGAATCATTGCTAGTATGAAGGGAACCCTTGGTATGTTGACTACATAGTGGAATACTATAAATACATGTGGAAGCCTTATAAAATGGATATTTAAAATCAATTAAAGATATCTCATGCAAAAGTATGAAACAAATCTAAATAGAATAATGTTAATGAAACCTAAGTACAAAGTTTTAACTAAAAAGAAAACTCTGAATAATATAATATATTCAACTCACCCCAAAATGGACAACTTAAGTCTTTAAACATTTAACAAAATAAATGAACAGACTTCTGAAACACTATTGTTTATCTATAAAGTCTCTAAGTGAAAAAGATGGAAGTCGGGACAAGACCCACGACCTCCTAATAACTAATATAACTGAAAATAAAAGTGGAACCCTATAGAAGCAAGGACGCTCACCATAGCTAACTCGAACTCCATTTGGTATCAACGAAGCTCATGTTGATGACCCTGAATACCTGTATTTGCATCATCAAAGGGTGCAGTCAAATGGCTCAGTACATGAAATGTACGAGCATGTAAGGGGAATTCTAAAGCATAAACATAAGCTTGAACTAGATAACATAGAAACATACATACCTCTTCTCAACTCACTCAACTCAAAGAAACATGGTTCAACTCCACTCAAGTAATACTCAAGGATACTCCAAACTACTCAAACATACTTATCTCAGAAGTACTCAAGGATAAGATACTCAACTCAGCAATAAGGTTCTCAACTCAGTGAAACTCAACAATAAGGTACTCGACAAAATGAAGCACATATTCACTCAAGATACTCAACCCAAGATGCTCAACTGGAAGGTACTCACATAGAGATACTCAACTTGAAAGACTCAACTCATGATACTCAAGGATAAGGCAATGGTAAAAGTGTGCAATATATATATATGGAAAGCTGTAAAACTGTAGATAGCAACTCAATGTATTGAAAAATACAATAATACTCAATATGTATATAAAAATACAATATAACTATGTGGGAGTTTCTCTAACCGATAACCATCACTATGAGCTATGTGATGATACATCATCTCGCCCACGCTTCCAGAATTGTCCTATACTTTGCCAAGGTATAAGACCTCCCAACTAAGTGGATCCACTAGTATGTGCTAAAAAGCACTGAGGAATCATCTAAAAAGTATGACCCTTTCTACCCACATAGTCTACATGGTTTATGAAGACTTGAGTTATCTAAACTCGCGTCCCCGTATCGGTGCTCAATACTACTCCCAAAATATACTTAGCTCATATGTTTAAATCATAACTCTTTCAGTGGTTTGAGATACTTACTCAAAATCTTTCTCTAAAAAGGAGATGTTACTCAACTGCTCAAATATCTTTTGGAAATCTCAGTTTCCTCCTCTTTTAAATGCGAAAACATTTACTCTTGGAAATACTTAGCTTCCATATATCATTTTAAAGAAAATGAACTCGACTCTGCACTTTATCAACTCAAGTGCTCAAGTCTTAAAACAAGTTTAGAAAAAATTTGTCAATGACTTCTCAAAATAAGGTTCATGCCGAATTATGGACGTGAACGACTCAATTCAAGGTTTTCAACAACTATAGATAGAACTCAATACTTGAAACTCAAGAACTTCAATGATACTTCTCATTTCAAGAATGCTCAACTCGGAGGGTTCATACAGAATTATGAGCATACACTACTCAGCTCAAGGACTTAAAGATACTTCTTATCTCAAGACTACTCGACTTATAGGGTTCATGCGGAGTTATGGGCATGAACTACTCAACTCAAGGACTTCATGGGTAACATGTAATAGTATCATGATTAGTAATATACTCCCAAAAGGATTATGAACTCAATACTCAAGACTTAGAACTTGAAGATACTACTCCTCTTAAAGATACGCAGCTTATAGAGTTCATGCGGAATTATGGTCATGAACGACTCGACTTGAGGGTCTACATAACAACATGGAACTCATATAAATGAATCTTATCATTGTCATACTTATTTCCTCAAAACTTGGCTCAAATTGATAGTTGATCTCAAAGGATTCACGATTGACCTCAAATATTTCTTGGACTCTACTCTTAGCTCTCTCTTGAATGTGAATTATGAATTCAAGAGTTATGGTTCATGATATGAAGGATCTAGGTGATAGTGTAGAATCATGAATACATTATGCTTAGTCTCATGCTCACTTACTTGAGTCTTGAAACAAGTTATTAGAAATTATAGAAGACTCCTCAAAAGGACTCAAAGGCACTTTCTCAAAATGTTCGGAAGAACTCTCAAGACTTAACTCTTCACTTTACCTTGATTTTGAATTATTAATTCAATGTTATGATTCATGTTATGAATGATTTCTTAGTGTTTGGAAGAAGTTTAAGGTGTTTAGGATCAAAAGGGGTGAAGATACACTTCAATGGATGTCAAACGGGACAACTGACGGTACAGGAGTGGGGGCAGGCGACTCTGATGCATTCCGGGTGTAGGGTGCCAGCCCTAAACTTCAGAGGCTGCATATGGGCGCACTGCAGGGGCGCCAGCCCATCCCCTTGGGCGCATCTGGGGCGCACCACCCCAGCATCTCCCCAGACTAAGATTGGCTAATTTCGCCTCTCATTTTATGATCCTAAATCGCTTTTAATCGATTTATTTTCTCAAGTTTTCCTTAGATTCAATCACCCAATCTAAGTACATACTAATCCACTCAAAATAATCACTTTCATCTCAAGAAATCATCAAAACCCCAACAAAACAAGATTTAGAATGAACTTCAAGAACACCTATCAAGAACTTAAATCCTTCAACTTTTGAGAGTGAAAATACACTGAAAATAACATGTTTGGCATGTGTGTGAAAAAACCCAACATTAAGGAAGCTTACATACCTCTTAGGGATCAAATCCATGGCAAATATCTGTGACAAAACTCAAGAACCTCGATGAACGCCTTGATCCTTTCTCTTTTCTCCTCTTTTCTCCTCTTCTTTTATGTTCTTGAACTCTCAACTAAAACCCTAGGCGTATATGAGGATTATAAAAATGAACCCAATAGGATTAGACCCTTAAAACCTTACTAAAAATGAATTAAATCTGATTTGGTAAGGAAAAGACCAAAATACCCCTTACTATTTTCGGATAACTTTCCTTAACTAGATAGCCTGACTTCAAAAGGGCATATCTCACTCATCCGAACTTGAAACTTCCTTAACTCGGTGGCGTTGGAAAGATAATTCAAAGACCTTTCATTGGGTACCTTTTAGGTCATGTAACTCATCTTGTACTGAAAGTTATGGTCATTTGAAGTTGATCCAAAACTTACAGGAACTTAGGAATGACTTGAATGAACTCTCTTTAGTTCTTCTTGGAACTCAAGCTGCTACATCTAGTGACCTTAACACTCAAGAAATTTTAATTTCCTTGGTAAAATCCTACTCACAATAAAGGATGATTTTAGTCTCAATTCGGAAAAAAATTCTGGGGTGTTACAATATCTCCCCCTTGGGATCATTCGTCTTCGAATGACGACTAGATTGGGTATGGGATGGGTTACTCTTACTAAGGTCTGTGTGTAATGGTATGCTCTTAATATATTCAAGCTTAATCTAAATCCTTACATTCAAGTCCTATACCTCTCTATAGGGAATCTCATCCCAAGACTATTACTCTTTACCACCACATTGGGCTCATATCAAAACCACCTTATGTTTAACAACACAACATTCAAGCTTAGTACTCTAACAAATCCATTTGTAAAATGGCCTATAAAAAGATATCCCCCAAGCTCTTTGTAACTCATTACTATCTTACTCTCAAACACTTGACTTGATTTCTCATCTCTGCATCTCCCCCTTAGGTCTAAAGTTGCCACTTGAAAGCTATGGACATATTCCATCATCTCTAAATGGTCTACATCTTCTTTTACTCTAACACTCGGGAGAAGCTTATCAGATGACTACCGAACTCTCCATAAAAGGTACTAACACCTCTTGCTAAGGTGTTTCTCTTAACCTCTTGTGATTACATAGCCTCTCGATACACCTGTTAACTCTCTTGTTACTCTTGTGTCTTATCCACGCTTCACTGCCCTTGTCTAAAGGTTTGGGTCTCTCATTTGTACCACTCATATCTAATCCAACTCACATCTCAATTCCTTAAGTCTTCTAGATCAAATCTCAAGGCTAACATCATCACCTTCATATTTCCATTCTTTTGATCATGACACTCATCTCATATTCAAACTTAATGTTCATTACTAAAACCCGGATATCAATACGATTGCTCGTCTACTATACTATACCGCATTACTTGATCAGTTCTATAACCTTATGAACATCATGACCCTCTCAAAAAAATCATAAGCTTAGCTTAGATCTATCACTTTATGAATAATTTTGCTTTATTATTCAACACATGAATTTAGTCTCCTCTAATACGATGGCACATCGACGTCAACTCTATTCTGGTTAACAAACATATGCTTTATCTCATCTTGACTAGTAACTCTTACTATACCCATAAGGGAAAACTCCTCATCATTAACTTAGTGGGTGCATGACTATAGTAATATAGCTCTTAAAAACACTATCTCCCTTTCTAGGATTACTAAACCTCTGCATACTTTCCTCTAATTCTGGGCACTTTCACTACTACTGCTCATGATCTCGTAACTCATGTTACCTTTTCGGGTGAAAATCTTAGCCAAGCTCTAAACATACTTTCTCATAAGGATCTCAACTAAAACAAGGCTTAAGGAAAAGAGTACAACTCAATTTTAGCTCAAACGTACAATTCACATGAATATGGGCGCATTTTCTCGAACTCAACACTTAATTAACTCATGGGCTCCTCTCGAGCCACTCTGGAATCTCATTACTTGTTCAAGGCTTTTGCTAAGAGCAACTCATCGATAAAGGACTGACTTTTATTTTCAACCACCTTTAGTATGACAGGTAGTCGAATGAATCTAAGAAACGCACGAGTATGAACAAATCTCTATGACTTAGCTCTATTGAATGATTTAGAGTATGAAAGAAAGGAAAATTTTCTTAAATGTCCGTAGTCCCTCATTTATAGAAGTGGGGCCCTCACAACCATAAACAAGATCCTACTTGACATGGTTTCATAGACACCCTAGGACGCTTGAACTCTATGCTTTGATACCAAGTTTTTCACGACCCGAGTATACACCTTGTACGTGGCCGACACTCAAGAACCATTACTGGTTCCCAAGCAAACCCTCATCCTAGCTAAATACAAGCGGAAGACTAACTTAAGCATGCAAAAGCTTAAAATCTGAATAAAAATTCATGAAACCTAAATACAAAGCTTTAACTCAAAAGAAAAATCTAAATAATAAAATATATTCAACTAGCCCCAAAATAGGCAACTTAAGTCTTTAAAACATTTAACAAAATAAATGAACAGACTTCTGAAACTCTACTGTTTATCTATGAAGACTCTAAGTGAAAAATATGGAAGTCGGGACAAGACCCACAACCTTCTAATAACTGATATACCTGAAAGTAAAAGTGGAACCCTGCAGAAGCAAGAAGGCTCACCATAGCTAACTCGAACTCCATGTGGTATCAACGAAGCTCCTGTTAATGACCCTGAAAACATGTATCTGCATCATGAGAGGATGCATGCCAAATGGCTCAGTACATGGAATTTACGAGCATGTAAAGGGAATTCTAAAGCACAAACATAAGCTTGAACTTGATAAAAAGGAAACATACTTACCTCTTCTCAACTAACTCAACTCAACTCAACTCAAAGAAACATGGTTCAACTCCACTCAAGGAATACTCAAGGGTACTCAAAAAATCTCAAACATACTTATTTCAGAAGTACTCAAGGATAAGATACTCAACTCAGCAATAAGGTTCTCAACTCAGTGAAACTCAACAATAAGTTCCACACAATGAAGCACATATTAACTCAAGATACTCAACCCAAGATACTCAACTCGAAGGTACTCACATCAAAATACTCAACTCGAAAGACTCAACTCATGATACTCAAGGATAAAGCAATGGTAAAAGTGTGCAATATATATGAAAAGCTGTAAAACTATAGATAGCAACTCAATGTATTGAAAAATACAATAATACTCAATGTATATATAAAAATACAATAGAACTCTGTGGAAGTTTCTCTAACCGGCAACCATCAATATGAGCTATGTGATGATATAGCATCTCGCCCGCACTGCCAGAACTGTCCTATATTTTGCCAAGGTATCAGACCTCTCAAATAAGTGGATCCACTAATGTGTGCTAAAAAGCACTGAGGAATCATCTAAAAAGTATGACCCTTTCTACCCACGTCGACTATATGATTTATGGAGATTTGATTTAGTTAAACTCGTGTCCCCATACCGGTGCTCAATACTACTCCCAAAATGAACTCAGAACATATGTTTTAAACATAACTCTTTCTGTAGTTTGAGAAAATTACTCAAATCATGCTCTAAAAAGGAGATGTTACTCAACTGCTCAAAAATCTTTTGGAAATCACAGTTTCCTCCTCTTTTAAATGTGAAAACATTTACTCTTGGAAATACTTAGTTCCCATATATCATTTTAAGGAAAATGAACTCGACTCTACTCTTTCTCAACTCAAGTTCTCAAGTCTAAAAACAAGTTTAGAAAAAATTTGTCAAAGACTTCTCAAAATAAGGTTCATGCCGAATTATGGACATGATTCAAGGTTTTCAACACCCATAGATAGAACCCAATTCTTGAAACTCAATAAATTCAATGATACTTCTCATTTCAAGAATGCTCAACTCGAAGGGTTCATACCAAATAATGAGCATGAACTACTCAACTCAAGGACATAAAGATACTTTTTATCTCAAGACTGGTCGACTTATAGGGTTCATGCGGAGTTATGGGCCTGAACTACTCAACTCAAGGACTTAATGGGTAAAATGTAATAGTATCATGATTAGGAATATACTATCAAAAGTATTATGAACTCAATACTCAAGACTTAGAACTTGAAAATATCACTCCTCAAAGATACGCAGCTTATGGAGTTCATGCGGAATTATGGGCATGAATGACAAGACTTGAGGGTCTTCATAACAATATGGAACTCATGTAAATGAATATTCTCATTCTCATACTTACTTCCTCAAAACTTAGCTCAAATCCAAAGTTGATCTCAAAGGATTCACAATTGAACTCAAATATTTCTTAGACTCTCCCTTAACTCTCTCTTGAATATGAATTATGAATTCAAGAGTAATGGTTCATGATATGAAGGATCTAGGTGATAGTGTAGACTCATGAATACATTCTTCTCACTCTCATGCTCACTTACTTGAGTCTTGAAACAACTTATTAGAAATTATAGAAGACTCCTCAAAAGGACTCAAAGGGACTCTCTCAAAATGTTCGGAAGAACTCTCAAGACTTAAATCTTAACTTTACCTTTATTTGAATTATTAATTCAAGGTTATGATTCATGTTATGAATAATTTCTTAGTGTTTGGAAGTAGTTTAAGGTGTTTAGGATCAAAAGGGGTGAAGATACACTTTAAAGGAGTTCAAACAGGACAACCGACGAAAAATGAGTGGGGGCATGCGACCCTGGCATGTTCTGCGATTGGGGCACCAGCCCTAATCTTCAGAGGCTGCATATGGGTGCACTTCAGGGGCACCACCCCAGCCCCTTGGGGCACGCCGCCCCAGCATCTCCCCGGACCAAGTTCGACAAATTTCGCCTCTCGTTTTCTGATCCTAAATCGCTTTTAATCAATTTCTTTTTTAAAGTTTTCCTTAGATTCAATTACCCAACCTAATTACACACTAATACACTCAAACCAACACTCAAAACAATCACTTTCATCTCAAGAAATCATAAAAACCCCAACAAAACAAGATTTAGAATGAACTTCAAGAACATCTATCAAGAACTTAAATCCTTCAACTTTTGAGAGTAAAATTACGCTGAAAATAACATGTTTGGCGTGTGGGTGAACAAACCCAACACATACCTCTGAGGGATCAAACCCATGGCGAATATCCGCAACAAAACTCAAGAACCTCGACGAACGCCTTGATCCTTTCTCTTTTCTCCTCTTCTTTTCTCTTCTTGAACTCTCAACTAAAACCCTAGGCGCATATTAGGATTATAAAACTGAACCGAATAGGATTAGACCCTTAAAACCTTACTAAAAATGAATTAAATCTGATTTGGTAAGGAAAAGACCAAATACCCTTTACTATTTTCTGATAACTTTCCTTAACTGGGTAGCCTGACTTCAAAAGGGCATATCTCACTCATCCGAAGATAACTTTCCTTAACTGGGTGGCATTGGAAAGATAATTCAAAGACCTTTCAGTAGATCCGAAGAGCTCACCTAACTTATCATGTACTGAAAGTTATGGTCGTTTGAAGTTGACCCAAAATTTAAAGGAACTTAGGAATGAATTGAATGAACTCTCTTTAGTTCTTCTTGGAACTCAAGGTGCTACATCTAGTTACCTTAACACTCAAGAAATTTTAATTTTCTCGGTAAAATCCTACTCACAACTAAGGATGATTTGAGTCTGAGTTCGAAAAAAATTTATGGGGTGTTACAGTTGTATCGTGATATAAAATATTAAACCTTTTCAATAATAAAAATTAATAGATGAATAAAATTTAAAGTATTGTTTATAGAATCTTTAGTTTGATTTAAGATTATTTTATGATCAATCACTATTTTCTTATAAATTTTTATATAGCTAACAAGGAGTGTGTCTTATCACATAAAAAAATTTCAAATCAAAATGAACACAAAAAAATAGGAAAAAAATATATGGAACGATACATAGCCAATGAAGAAGGAAGAAGAAAATAGATGTTCATATTATATTCACTATAGTGTTTTATTTGATTAAAATCTCTTGTCACCAACGCTTTACTTTCTTCAATCATTTTTACTTACATATCTATTAATAAATAATTATTATCATGTCTATATTATCATATTATAAGTAAAGGTATAAATCTATTTTTAAATAATGGATTTAACATCAAAACTAATGTTTCAATGGACTACGTTGATGCCCGTTGTTTTAGCAAAATAAGAAGGAAACTGCTTCATTTGAGGGTAAAAAAATAAAAAATCAAAAGAGAAATATCTTACCCAAATCATGTGACATTATTCATATTTGTTTATTATTATGTCTTTCCAACAACTTTTCATCACTGTTAACTCATGGAAATCGTAAGAAAAATTACGAGTCTGAATTTATGAATATTTTGCAATTTGTTCACCAACTCTTTCTTATGTGGTACCTCGAATTTCGTTGAATTTTGAACTTAATCAACTGTTGCAAATAACCCTGACATTTTTTTCGAAGAAGAAGAGTAAAAAAAATTTTTAAATCGTAGTTTAAAAGTGAGAGGAAACCCTCTATTTATAGCTAACAAATAGTAGTATTAATGAGAAAAATGGCCAAATGAACCCCCAATCTATTAGTCAATTCTCAACTACACATTTATATTTTACGTGGGTCCTATCATATATGGTACTTTTTTTTATATAAAAATATAATTATTCTTATATATGCGGTGCCACGTATCATATATGGTACCTTTTTTTATATAAAAATATAATTATTCTTTTCTTTTCTTTTTCAGCCGGTTTCTTCTTTTCTTTTTCCTATTTCTATCCCTTTCTTTGACTAAAAATTTTTTGCCATTGAAGTGGAAACTCCAAGTTCCATCTGTAACCTCAAAAAAATTAGTTTCTTAATCTAAGTTCCCAATTTTCTTATACAACTATTTCAACATGCAATATTTGACCTTTTTCAAAATTAATTTGTGGGTCTCATACCATTGGATATTCATCGGTTTCAAAAACTTCAATATCTTGATTTTGGGGAACAATTTTATCAAAGATATCCGTCGCCAACCGAAAATTGACGGAGTTATAGATCTTATATATGCATATGAACTTTATTTTTCCGGTAAAACACAATAACATAGCCAATCTTGAATATCTAGGTTTGGTATTTAATGGATTTTCTCTGATGAGAATATTCTTGGAGTTTGGAAAGATTAAAAAAAATGAATGAAATATGAATTTAATTGGTGAAATCCTTAAAGTTTACCAACTATCGAAGTCTTGAGCATATTGATTTGGCTTACAATAATCTAAAAGGAGAAATTTTATTTGGGTTGTTCATGTTAAAGAATTTGATGTTGATATACTTATATAGTAATCAACATTTGGATCTGATTCGGATCTGAATTTCTTCAATTTTGTGTGTTATTGTAGTAACAATTTAGTTGTAAAAGATACTAATTTTGACCTTGATGCTTTGTTAGTTTTATTTACTCAACTGGGTTTTCTCTATATTGTTCAATTTCGTGTTGTGCTTGAACATATGAACACTTGGCTATGGAAAAGTGTTTATTTTTAATTTGATCCTGCGTTTTTTTAATTTTTGCAAGTGAAGTCAATTTCTTTTGAGAAAAAGAAGAAGGAGATAGCGTCGCTAGTACAATTATTAATAGTGAGATGATTTCATACCCTCTTTTTTTTTTCTTCAGGGAACTTAAATCTAGTGGAGTACTGAAGAAATAGAGAAAGAAGAGAGAGAAAGTAAAACGAAAAACATAAATATAGTAAAAGTAAAGTAAAAATAAAGTAAAATGAAAAACATAAAAGATCTGAAAATTAATATGAAAAAGAAAAGTAAGAAAGTTTGCCTCTAACTCTCTTTAAGAAGGTGAATTACACTTTCTTTGCCAACTCAGCATTAGGGAGCAAATAATTCTACTATAAAATAGTTCAGGGGGATAATAGGACCCTCCTAAAATATAAGTGCGTAGTTGAGAATCGACTAATAGATTGGGGGGTCATTTGGCCATTTTCTCTAGTATTAATAGGTGTTAATTGTTTCTTATTAGAAAAGTTACAACCTTTCGAAAAAGTCACTGCTCATCGGAGAAATCACAACCTTTTGCAAAAGTCACAACTCATCGAAAAAGGCACAACCCTTCAGAAAAGTCACAACCCTTTGAAAAAATCACAACCCTTTGGAAAAGTCACATCTCTTTGAGAAAATCATAACCCTTTAATATGAAAGGGTATCTACTCTTAATATAATACAAATAATTGATAATAAATAAAATAAATTGAGTATTTTTAATTGGGGGTATTATAATAATTCAACATTCAATTTAGGAGTTCAAGCTTTTAAGGTACATATATAGATAGATAGTAGGCTCAAGGTTTCTACTTTGAAAGCCACTCTGCTAGAAATAAGAATCAATTTTGAAGTACCATGCCCGCGACGCTTGTTTTATGCCATAAAGTGCCTTTTTAACTAGTAAAACTTATCTTCTTTGCCATTAACTAAACTTTCAGGTTGTGAGACATATACTTCCTCTTCCATATCACTCATATAAAAAGTTATAGTTAACATCAAATTGCTTCACTGATCAATTCAAGTCAGCAGCCAAGGCTAAGAAAGTTCTCATAGTTTTAAACATGGCAAAAGGAGAAAAAGCGTCGTCGGAGTCAATACCTTGTTGTTGGGAATAACCGTTTGCGAAGAGCCTTGCCTTTTGTTTTTGAATGCCGCCATCTACATGATACTTGGTTCTAAACACCCATTTGATCCTAATAGCTTTCTTTCCTTTTGTCAAATTTACCAAGTCCCATGTATGATTCTTTTGAATAGCCATTGACTCCTCTTCTATAGCCTTGGACCATTTATCCTCTTTTTCAGCATCTTCAAAGAAAGTAGGATCCGAAACAAGTAAAGCAAAAGTACAAGATGTATTGTTAGCATATCTAGGATTTTGTTTCCTGACTCTTGTTGATCTTCTTAATGGAGTTGGTTCACTGGATGGTTTTTCTAATATTGGAGAAGTTGTTGGAGCAATTGATGAGGTAGCCAATGGACCTGCCAAAAAAAGAGCTGCTACATACTCTTGATCATGAATATCGTCAGAAGGAAACAATTGAATGCTTGAACTTTCATTTGTGGAATTAAAGGTCGAGCTTGCATCTTCATTAAACTCGACATTTCTATTGACTGTAATTTTTCCACTCACTAAATTATATAGCTTATAAGTCTAGGATTGTGTGATATATCCGCCGAAAATACATTTTTCACATTTTCATCAATCTTATGTCAAGCTTGTGAATATGTTAAGGCATAAACATATTATATCAACATTGAACCATGAGAAGGGAATTAAATTTTATGCAATATGAGAAACTTAGCTCATTAAATTTTAGAAAATTATCTAGGCCTGCACAAGATGTAATATGGAAAGACAACTGAAGTTGAATTACCTGGGAGTAACCATTAAACATGTCTTGAACAACACAGCCAGAAGGGAGCCTTATACAATTTTGAATTTCACATTGTTGTGAACCTTGTTGGATAGTATCAACAGACACATCCACAACAACCCATAAACCATCAACATGTTTCTTACAGTAGCGGAGAAACTTTATTTCCCGGACAGGAACCAAATAAAAAATAAGCTATAATTCAGTTTTAATCTGCAAATCAGTACTTTCATGTTCTTAGTACAGAAAATGATTCAATAAAAAAGATATGTAAATTTCATCAAAATATTGACTATGAAGAAATACCAATAGCAAAGCAGCGCTCTTGTTTTCACCTAAGCCATTAGAAATCACATCAATAGTACTGGCTTTACCGACAATGCCTGGAAATATCTCCACCCATCGATTCTGCAAAAAGAAAAACATAATAGGTTAACACATACTTTTATCATGACTTAAAAGTTAAACTTAATAATTAAAAATATGCAACAACTAATAAAAACAATTAAAAAAAGAGTGGAAGGCACATATTTTTTTACATTAAAGAGGTAAGAAGTTAATAGAAGAAAGTTCTTAATAAATTTTATGAGAGTGGAACGCATTGAATTTAAGGTGAAGAACCAATGTACCTTATACATTAACGTTTTCACCAATGTCAAATAGTTTTGAGCCACTATACATGATGTTGTGGTAGCTTCTGTTGTGAAATGTTCAGGTTTCATACGAATAATTAGTATAAAAGAGCTATCATATTCCTTAATATGCAACATTTCCCCATCTCCATCCACGCTTCTATTCCAGAGAGGTTGTCCACTCCTAGCCAGCCTATGCAGCTCATCCAAGGCATCCAGAGCAAGATTTATTAATCTTGGCTTATCAAGTGATCCCAACTTTGAATTGTTCATCATGAAAGTGGTTGATCCATCTAATGATGTTGATGACCCTAAAAGTTTGTTCATCTCAAACGTTATCCTCTTAACTTCATCTTTTGGTCGAGCATATTCATTATTTGTTTGATGTTCATCAACATTTATGTCCATACCAATAGCTTTATTATGACATCTATTACAAACTAGAAATTTATCATGGCTTCTTTCGTTGAACTATACTCTATCACCATTAAAATCTTTGGAAGAGAGGGGGGGTGATGGTGAAAGTCACCTATATATAAAAACGAGAAATTGAAAATGATGTGGAAAGTATAAGAGGAAATTGTCCTAATAGATTAGGGACACGACTATTACACAGTAAAATTCTTTTTGAAATAAGACAACAAAAAATTCAGCAACTAGGGCCATTGTTCATTAATGGCTTTTTTCTCCCGTCAAAAGATTACACCCAAATTTTATAGCCTCGGAAACAAAGGAGACGATATCTGCAATCTTGATAAGATTTAGTATACAAATGATCCAACATTTTATGCACAATGTGGGGAGTCCTTGGTCACATCAATCAAAATTGCTCGAGCAAACAAGACAAACGGGGTGATCAAGCTAAACGATGTTAACCAACGTCCAACAACACAAAAATCAAAAGGCTATACATAGGGAAATGGAGATTGGCAGTTAGTCACTTTTGCAAGGAAGAAAAAGCAGAGCAACAATGTTAGATTATTTTATGTCGACACAAGTAAGTATTTTGAATCAGAAAGTTTTCATTATAGGAAAATGTTTGATTCCTTAGGAGCTACTCTTCAAATAGATAAACAAATCCACAAATCATGCTGCAAAACACATCTCAAAGCTTGAAACTGCCCCCTAACCCCTATTGATGATTAAAATTGTTGAGTACTTGTTCCTTATATACGGAGATAATTGTAGAGTCCTAAGTCAACTATACTTAGAGTCCTACTACAATACCTATTACTATTATAATAATAGTGCAATTATAAATAATCTAATCTTAGTCATAATATAATCCTAGTCAACTTTAGCTAGTACAGGAAGTTGCATCCTAGTCGATATAAGCGACCTAATCCTAGAGTGACTCTAACTCTATTGTACACATTGATTGGACCAAGTTGTTCAACCTATTCCATATCTTCGGTTTCCTTTATATTCAACAATATCAAATCCACAATCCTTGGAAGCCATGGTTAGTGACCTCACAAATTTCACAAATGAAAAAATTATTTTAAAACCAAATACAATTACCTTTCTAAGGAAATCCTACACCACTCATTACCCAGAGGCTCATTGTTGGAAACTAAATCTACCACATCTCAAAAATGCTTGGGAAACAAGAGTACTAAACAAGAACTCCACTTCTGATCCTATCAAGTCTTTAACCATAGAACTACCTATAAGCTCCAAAAATGTCAAGATTTCCTCTATTGTCTTAACGAAGAAGTGCAAAAATAAGGCATTCAGTAGTCTCTAAAAATCCTAGGACCACAACCCGATCACGCAAAAAAAAAACATGAACGATAAATTCCATCCTCCCGACTTCCAACCTATCTGGCGACCCGTGGGGAACCCACCTACTTTGCTACCCAAGCACCTGAACTAGACCCAACACCCTACTCGTTGCTAGAGATGAGTTTGCAATATCAAGCTCTCTCTTTTAGTGTGGGGGTGGAGGGAAGACAAGTGAAAATATTAGTGCAAAACCTGACCTTCTTGGCTCAAGTGGTCTCCGAGGGTGTGAGACTAGCCATCGATACATACAATAACCATATTTAGTTGTCAATAGTCCTCCAACCTCCTCTAAGTTTTTCGTTCCCACAAATCCCTTTCTACCATCACCCAACCTGGGATCCGCTCTTCAGTCCTCTTAGCCAAACAACTAAAATGGAACCTCTATTCTTCCCGCCAATCTATTTTCCTCATTAGGTTCCAGTGACGATGTCAACTCCTTGGAGTCATCAGGAAACGACAACAACCTATTAGTGTCTCTAGTGGAAACAAAAAAGCAGGAACATCAACCCACTTTAGATAACTTCACCTTTGCAAGAATGATTTAAGTCCCAATTACTAGACACTTTGGAGGCTTAGTGATTCTGTGGTATGATACAGTACTAGATTTAGATAACATTGCTACCATTGGGCAGGAGATTCATGCACTGTTGAAGGTAAGTTCAACAAATGACTCGTTGCTTTTTAGTTGTATTTAATAATTATGTTAGCACATATAGAGATTCTCAAAAACCATTATGGCAAAACCTAAAAGCAATAAAAGATAATTTCAAGGATAATTGACTATTAGGCGGGGACTTTAATTAAATCCTAAGCATAATAGATAAAATAGGAGAAAACCCAATTAATAATTCACGAACTAATGATTTATGGGAGATTGTTAACTACTGTGAATTGATAGATATGGGCTATAAAGGTAGTTGCTACACGTGGCCAAGCAAAACATTCAAGGATAAGTCCCAACTTAAATATGTAAGACTAGATCGTCTTCTTTTTTTGCAAACGATAATTGGATTCACATATTTTTTTGATTCAGAAGTACAACACTTGTCATTCACACGCTCATATCGATGTCCACTTCTCCTGATACTAATCCCAAATTCAAACCATAAATGTGATTTTCTCTTTGAATTTGAAACCATGGGACAACTAATCCGGATCATGTTAAAATTATTAGTCAATCATGGTATCAAATACTAAAACATTGTTGGAAACCTTATAATTACTTTGTAAGGAAGTTTTTAATAAAGGAGGAATACCTAAGGAAATTAATGAAACACCATCTGTTTGATCCCAAAAAAAAAAAAAGAGAAATCCAAATAACATGAAAGATTTTAGATCTACAAGCCTTTGTAATACTACCTATAAGGTCATAACAAAAATTATAATCTATAAGGTCATAACAAAAATTATCTCTCGACATTTAAGATCATTTATGGATAGATAGATTAATAGGGCCTTGTCAATCTAGTTTTCTAAAACCAATAGACAATCTACTGATCATGTTGTTATCATTCAAGATTTATTACACTTTGAGGAAAAAGAAAGAGAAGAGTACGAACTTTCTACGCAAACTCAATCTCACAAAAAAGTCGTCGATAAAATTGAATTTCTTTTGTTAGAAGCACCTTACACTACATCAAATTCCCTCACAGTATGATCAATCTAATAATGCCATGCATCTCAACTGGTCAACAAGTCATCCTAGTAAATGGCTCCAGGAATAAATTATTTAAGCCAACAAGAGGAATACGACAAGGAGACTCCATATCACCGTTGATCTTTATTTTATGCATGGAGATTCTATGGACAATTGAAATAAGGTTAGACAAAAAAAATTGAAACCTATTAAAGTATCTCATCTCTTCTTTGCAGAAGACTTGATTTTAATGAGTAAACCTACTGAAAAAAAACTGTGATGCCATTAACAAAATAATGAGAAAATTTTATTCATCCTCTGGTCAAGTTTTTAGCACAAGCAAATAAAAACAGGAGGGATCTGAAATGAAGCAAGCTGACTCTTTTGAGTGCTGAAAAGTTTCACCGATGTTTGTTTTGGATAAACTAGAGACAAACATAGCTAGAATCTAACTACTTGTCATACTACTAGTTACAATAATAGTCTCCCCCCCCCCCCACCCCCTAAAACCCTGATAGTAGTTTCACACTCCCACTATTATGTAATGACGCATAATAAACTTTTAATACAAGTATCTTGTTTAATAAAAATAAAGTTCATACCAATAATAAAATTAAAAGTACTTAACACATACGCTATTTTAACTCATTGACTTATATCATTTTGGTGTACATCGTATAATCTTTGAAGAGACAATATTTTTTTTTTATAGAAAGACTTTTTTTCCTCGAGTCTTCAATTCATGTTACACTATTTATTATTTTATCGGATGTTCTATGAAGGGTTATCATATATCTATAATTAACGATCTCATTAAAAATTCGACCATTTTACAAAATCTAAATTGATAATTTTGAAGAATCTATAATTATAGCATAAACTCATAAACAAACAAAAATCTAGAGGAACAGCCATATTGATTTCCACGAAACTAACTTTTTACTACTTTTTCTTACAACTATATATTCTGAACAAAAGTTTTGTACATCTAAAAAATATTATTTTTAAAATTTTTTGATAAATACCAGTACTGTGATATAAATTTTAATTAAAAAAACCCACTTACCTCTAACAGAGATAAATTGAATTGCAGACTCAAAAGGTGCTTTTGGGAACCAAAATTTTTTACTAGCGAATAAAAAATAGATAGATAAAAGATGGATACACGATATATATGTATATTTATTTATTTATTTCTTATCAAAAAATTGTGAGATAAAGACCAGATAGATTACATTAATCAATTGATTAATTCACTGAAGCAACTTTTGTATGGTAACTAATAATTTATAAGTAGTTGATATATGTATTACAACTTCTTGTAGAGACCGAAAGAAAATATGGGACCACTATGAATGGTTTCCTACTCACTTACCAAAAGATAAATGATTAAGATTCATATCTAGTAATCAATCTGATTTTTGGAATTAAAAAATATTCTAGTAAAAATAATTTTATGTTTAAGATGACAAAATATTATATTTTGATTAGGTATTAATATGATTTTATACCATCAATTGTTGTATTTCTGTTTTACTAGCATTTCCCTTTTTTTGTTTTAAAAATGAAATCTTAGGTCAAAGGTTGGCTAATTATACATCTTCATTTTGGGATTTATAATGTAAATATGATATCTTCTCGAATGTTTATAGTTAATATTTTGTTTATATTATTTCAAAGTGAAACATAGTAATTTTTTTTTTTTTGTTTTATGTGTTCATTTTAGATTGAAAATACAAATCGAATATCATCTTTATTGTTTATGTTTAGTAATTTTTTTTATTTTAAATAAGACATAATTAATTACTTTGTTGTTGTACATGTCTATTTGGGAATGAAAATGTAAAATTCACATCTTCTCGATTGTTCATAATAAGTATATTATTTTTCTTATTCAGAAGTGAAGCATAATAGTTATTTTTATTGCTAAAGATGTCACGATCTGATTCTTCATGTCATGATGACAGCTACTATTATCCACTAGTAGGTAAGTCAATTCATACCCATAATGACAAGTAATAGGTATAAGGGTTAGACTAAATAGCGCTAACATTAAATAATAAAATAAGACGGAAACGGAAGCAAACCAAAAATCTATATACAATAGAATCCTTCCCAGAACCTAAAAGTCACATGTACAAAGATGCCTAATATAAATAAGAAGTCCCAAAAATGGACCACAACAAGTAGTTTCCAAGGCAAAAGACTACCTAATCATATATACAGAACAATACAGGCTGATCCAGGACTCCAAGTGCTCACCTTCGTCTCCGTTTCCCAGAAGTTGTAAAAGATAGCACGGACAATCACTACTGGTCGATGGTACAAGGGCCTGCATCACGAAAAAGATGCAGAGTGTAGCATGAGTACTAAAACAAAGGTACTCAGCAGGCATCAAGGGCCGACTGAACAAGATAGGTAAGAAAAATATGAAAAGGTAGAATCTAGACCCAAACAGAGGTCAAAACGGATATGAAAGAAAGCACACAAGCATACCAAAAGTAAATCTAAGTACAACTAAACTAAATCTAATAGAACCCCATAAGCCTAGAAGGTACACTTATACGCAAGTTTAAATAAATCCTGAATGGACCCCTATAAGCCAGATAGGTACACAGAATAGCTAAGACTACAAGAGATAAGTTCCTTGAATATAGATCCAATAAGTATACTCCGGCCTCGAACTCCAAGTGATGCCCTCTAACCAGAGTTAACGGCTTCGAACCGTAAAGCATCGGCCTCGAACCAAAAATAACAACTTTGAACCATAAACATTAGCCTCGAACCGTTAACATCGGCCTTGAATAGGACCATAGTATCCAGCCAACTCCTAGCCCATCTAGAAAGAGTGTCAAGGGCGTGTCAACTCCGAAGAGGATCTCAATATCTGAACTAAGTTACCGTGGAACGGTGTCCATCCACAGGAAGCTCCAAGCCAGGAGCAATCCAATTCCAGGTCATCGCGAAAGCATATTATCTACCATAACGCATTGGAGTTGCAGAGATAGGGAGAGAAGTTAGAAAGTCTATAAAGCTACAAGATCACCTAGACTAAGGTTCATACTATTAGTGAGACTTTACCATTCCAGTTTACAAGGATCTAGTCTGCCCGATATGACATCGAAGACGAAACAAGGCTACAAAGCTCGCGAGTCTAAGGGAACACAAGTCTATCCTAGACTAAGGCCCAATTATGCTCAATATAACAAGTAACAACCCAATAAATACACAACATACAACAACACACATAAACCCCAACTAGCATGGTACTAAATCTGAAACAATGCAGATCAATCCTAAAATATGATATCTAAGAAATGAAATAAGAATAACTAGGTATCCTTCCCCCTCCCAATTCACTCTAATCAACATGCATGTACGCATTCAAGCTCAATCTAAATAGAGAGGAAGACATAGTTTACCTGTAGGTTGGCCGCGCGCGCTCCAAATCTGAACGGCCTCCGAACGCTGTCACACTATCAAAAATAGGATCACAACGTTAGTACGTTCATTTAGACACCAAAACACTTGAGATGGAAATGGACCAATTTTGGACTAAAATGGAAATTATGAGACCCATGCTAGAATTTTTGAAATTGACTCTGTCAAGAGGTCCTAACCCATACCCCAAGGTTGTGTTCTAAAATTGAATACGATTCGGAGCTCGGAACAGCAAACAACTGCAACATGTACAATTTCCATAATTTGACTCAAATAAGGAATCAAGGACAACAACTTGGAACAAAAATTCACCTCGAATGAAGGTTCACCAACACTTTCCGAACAAAGGACGTGTGGGACTTCGAATCATCCAATTTTTATTTGAATTGAGAAAGAAAAGGGAATTTGAACTTCAGAATGATGCCTTCTATCACGACTTGTGTTTAACTAAGAGGGTCCCATGTGCGAATGCGGCTAGGGCCTCACGATCACGACCAAAAGAGAGCTAAAGTCCTACGATAGCGGTAGGGAACCCATGAACACGACCCTGAGGTCGTCTGACCTCCATGAACATAAAGGACATTTTGGCCTGCACCTGTTAATGCATATCAACTGGTTTTGGGCAAGTCCAAATCTTTGACAGGTTGTTTCAAATTCGTTCGGAACCCCATGCACACAAACGAGATATGCAACCCTACGATATTCGATATTTCAGACTCAACGGATCAAAATTCTCATATGAGGTCATCTCAAAAAAAATGGATCCCACCCCCAAACTCTGTTTTAAGTCGAAATCCACAAAGGGCTCAAAATTAGCCAAGAATTCTCGGGATCCAAATGAAGGGTCATTCTAGACCAAAATCATTATTATGGAGCTAACCACACTATAGAAATTCTAATTCGAGCTCATTTACTCAGAATGTTAACTAAAGTCAAGCTTATGCCTTAACTTGAAAGTTAAAATGCCTAAGTTGACTATTCAAATAAATCAATGCTTAGAAAAGGATTTTATGGGTGAGAGAAGCTAGGGATAATTTGGCTCAAGAGGTTTCAACAAGGTTGACAACAAATAGTTAAGGCCCAAATGATGCCAAAATGGTTGCACACCTCATAAAGTAGTCAAGAAAGGTATGAACATTTGGGTTCCCTCTCAAAATTTGTGCCAAAATGGTTACACACCTCATAAGCTAGTGGTTGATTTTGAGGTTCTCGAGCTTTGGTGAGTCCTCATGCTTCGAGGATGAATTTTGTTTGTTCTTAGTTCTTCTTTTGTATTTCTAGTTTTGGACATGATGTGTTGGCTAGGCCCAATTTAATTCTATTTTATTAGATGGCTATTGAGACAAAGTGTTTTAGACTTAAGTTTTTCTGTATAAAACTATTGGATTTGAAATGTTGTTTTACTTCTATTGTTCAATTTCTCATGTTATGAATGCTAAGTGGCTTGTATGGGGTCCCTCGGGATCCTATACGCCATGTTACATCTAGGGGGTACCCCTGGGTTGTGACAAAAAACCAACTTCTTCAACAACCAATTGTCTTAAAAGGCACTTCAAAAACCAACTATCTCAAAAACTGATTATCTTAAAAATCAACCACCAAAAACAAATTATCTCAAAAACCAACTGTCTTCATAATTAACCACAAAAAACTAATTATCTCAAAAACCAACTATCTTAAAAATCAACAACCAAAAACTAACCATTTCAAAAACCAATTGTCTAAACACCGACTTAAAAAACCAATTGGCTTAGGAAAACAATAATCACAAATGCCTTACTCATCACCATTGAGCTGCATAACAATACCTATCACATCCACTGAATTTTGATCAATGCCTCATTTTCCCTCTGCTGCCCAGCCTTCTTCTACATTATCTTCCAGCTTCTCCTATTCTTTTTCTTTTTCTTTCTACTCTTCCAGATTCTCCTTATATTTTTATTCTTGTTTCTTCTCTTCAATCTTCTCCTCTTCATTTTCTTCTTGTTTCTTCTCTTCCAGCTTCTCTTCTTTTTTCTCTTCCAGTTTCTCCTCTTCTTTTTCTTCTTCTTTTTCTACCATCTTCTCCTCCACTTGTTCTTTCTCTCCTTTCTTCATCTCTTCTACCACGAATCAAGTCTAGAATGCTCTATGGAACCTAATCTTTCCCCATACCTAGCATGCTCTTGATCTACAATTAATCAACATAACACATAATCAGATCTTAATGACCTAAATACATTTGGATTATGTCCTAATTCCACGCCATAAAAATAATTAGTGGTTTAGTTTGATAGTGAAAAAAAAATACAATCATAATTGATTTGATTTGGTTTTAACCAAAGAAAATCAAATCACATCACTAATCCGATATATATATATATATATGCTACCTTAAAAACATGAACTCCCTAACTTAATGTTAAATTACTATAATACCCTCAACTTACAACACCCAATTTATTATATATTCTATATTTAATATTATATTTATATACACTATATTATATTAAATGCAGACACCTTTTCACATTGATGGGTAATGACTTTTCCAAAAGGTTGTGACTTTTTTTATAGAGTTGTGACTTTTTCGATGAGTTATGACATTTCTGAAAAGTTGTGATTTTTTTAAAGGGTTGTGACTTATTTGAAAAGACACGATAAGCACATTTTCATACTATCCTTTGTTGTCTATAAATAGAGGGGGTTTCTCAAACTTTTAAACTACGAATTTTGTAAATTTTTCAATTATTCTACTTAAAACAATGAAGATTGTGAGAGTTGTTCGATTATGCAAGTACAATATTTTTTTATGGGCAAAGTAGATAGATCAATAAAAATTGATGCAAAAAGGACAATGAAATAACTCAACTTCAAACGAGAAGAGTATCGTGATAATTAGTATGCACTCATTTTCATATCCATAAAATATACTTTTGCATCAACTCTTCCTTGACAAGAAGTTCAATGATTTTCCGTTCCACAAACTACAACTTGGTGTTCAGAATCTGAAAAGTCTCGAACTGTTGGAGAAAAAGTATTTGATCAAAAACATATTTGAAGAATCCAAACTACATTTAATAAGTACTCTTTCGTTTTCAATTTATTTGTTGTACTTTTATTTTTTATTCAGTTTAATATAGAATGTTTTTTTTTGGGGTGAGGACACACATCTTTAAGACCACAAAGTTGAAAGACATTTTTATATATTCTACATATGATCCTTAAATTAAAAGTCTTCTTTATTTTTAAAATTTTCATATCAAATTAAAATTTGACCAATCTATATCTATCTTCTTTGTTTTATCTATACTACCTTAAAAGAATGAACTAATAACTTAAATGTTAAATTATTATAAGACCCCCAACTTAAAACACCAAATGTAGTATATCTTCTATATTTTATATTGTATTTTATTTATTTATGTGTATTATATTATATTATATTAAAGGCAGACAACTTTTCACATTGAAGGGTTGTGACATTTTCAAAGAGTTTTAACTTTTCTGATGAGTTGTGACCTTTTTGAAGAGTTGTGACTTTTCTATACGGTTGCGACTTTTCCAAAGAGTTATTACTTTTCCGATGAGTTTTGGTATTTCTGAAGGGTTGTGACTTTTCTAAAGGGTTATGACTTCTTTTTGATAATGTCACGACCCAGACCATCGTGATTGGCACCCGCACTATCTCTCCGGTGGGAGAACCACTACTACAACCCAAACCAAGCAACTAAACAAAAACTAAGGCATTTAAAGATACGGAAGCATGTTTAAATGACAACAAAAATAGAGTCTCCATAAACTCCAAGGTTTTTAACAAACAACTAACCAAACTAATGCGGAAGTTCAACCCCTAGAACCTGAAAGTCATTGTACCAAAACTCTACTAACGACAAGTCTAAGAACAAGGGGTACAACCCCAAAACTAATTGAAACCTTAAACAAAAGTCAGAGTCCGAAAAGAGTGGACTTAACAAGAAAGATCCACGGAAGCATGAATGTAACGACCATAAAAATGAACTAGTGAAACTAGAGCCTAACGTGTGAAAGTTTGAGTTTGGTGTGAGGTTTGATGGTGTTTGATGTTGTCCCGAGTCATGGTTGAGGGGTTTCGGGGTCAAACGTCAAGGTACGACTCCCCATAGACCACCCTAGGGGTCCTTGAGGAGGACCTTAAGTCTAACCTCAAGAACACAATGAACCATGAAGTTTGGCCAAAATGGGGTGACCTATGGAAGGGGTCCACGCCCCGTAGGTCTATCCACGTCCTGTGGATGGCCTCCGTATGTCAAGGGCCCCCAAAACAGGCCACAACCACGAACCACGAAGGGACAGTATGGGGCGTCAACCCATCCATGGTCCATGGATGGGGAGCTGTCGTTTGGGACCTTTAATCTGGTTTTGGCTCGGCAAGTGTAGGGGTGAATTGGTAAATTCACCCCAAGTTCTAATAAATGTATTGACGGTTATTTGAAGTTCATTAAGGTATTTTAAGTGTATTAAAACATTAAAATACTATTTTAGACTTTATTATTTTCAAAAACCTCAAATACAACTTCCCTTCCCCTCCAAAACTCTCTCTAGAAACCTCCATTGGAGGAGAAGACTTCAAGCACCCAAGGTCAATTTCATCAGGGTTTACAAAGGTTTTTCAAGGGGATTTCTTGGAAAGAAATAGCAAGGTATGGTGGTCTTGATCCTTGTCTAATTTTCCATTCAAGGAGTCAATTCAAATGTGATTGCAAATCATGAAAATCTAGGTTTTCACTCAATCTCATGGGTTCTTTCATCAAACAATTTTAAAGGTTTACTAATGTTAATTATGATAATATTGATGTTTGATTGATGATTTTACTCTATGAACACATGATTCCTCTCAATTTCTAAATTGTGTCTTATAAAGTGGGTTTGTTGATCATGAATGAATGTTGATGAATTATGCCTAAATTGATTTAGATAATGGAATTGTATCATCATCTATGCCTAATTATGATGATTTTTTTGGTGAATTGAGGTTTTGTGATCATAGCCTTGAAAGGGCAAGTTTGACCTAATTTCATGTTAAAATAGAATTGTGCTTGAATTGTTGATCCACTTGAAAGGTGGAGGTGTTTACTTACTATGTACATTGTTATCATGGCCTTGAATTCATAGTGTGAGGAATTGAAGTATTATCATGATGTTGTATAAATGAATGCGAAGTAAAGCATGTGTGTGATCTAAAGGAATGAAAGATGATCATGTTTAGAAGCTAATTGTTTTAGGATTGAATATTATCTCTCTATTAACACTTGTGAAGATGGTGACAATGTGAAAGGCTATTCTCACATACACACACACTTGTATGAATGAATGAATGAATGATGTTCAATGATAATGTAATGATGTTAAGACTATTGAAAGGCTATACTCAATTGTACTCTAATGAATGATAATTACTTGTTGTGAAAGGAGTTTCTCACAATAAGGGGATTCTTAGGTGAATCTATGAGCTTTCCAACGAATGAATGTTGGGTTGGGATGGATCCCCTCACGTAAGTCGAGGAGGGGTGTCTAGTAACAATCCCTATATCCCATTTTAGTGAATTATGGGTTTGAGACGGATACTTATCCATGAGTTGAGGAGGGGTATCTAGTAATAATCTCTTGTCCTATAATGAACTAATGTATTGAATGTCAAGTACTCTGTGGGGTATAATGCCAAGCTCCGAGTGGATATGAATAGGGGTGGATGCTCATCCGTGAGTTGAGGCAGAGTATCTAGTAGCAAACTCTTGAGATGGATGCTCAAAAGTGAGTTGAGGCGGGGTATCTAGTAGAAATCTCCCTATCCCTTAACTATGTGCCCGCATAGGTCTAGCTAGTGGATCCAGTTAAGCTAAAGAATAATGGTCCTACCTTAGGCAAGTAGGAATCCCTTATCCGGTGAGGGTGACACCGGGATTCCATGAATTGCTCACATTGTCTATGTCGGTTAAGGCTTACCCCGACAAAGAATGTTAATGAACTATGGCTTCTTAAGAATGCACTACTTAGTGTGGGTGGTGGTATGGGATGCCATCTATACATTGCACAAGTAGGCTTTGAGAGGGGTCATGGTGTGTTCCTTTATGATGTTAAATGAAATGAATGGGCTCTTATGATGATGTTAATGAATAATGTTGATATAATTTCAAAATGAATAAAGGTGCTCTTAATGTAATGAAGTTAATGAAGAATGTTGAATTATATGCTTAAATGTAATGATGCATGCTATACTTGGATTGTATTATGAGTTACTTCCTTGTCATGACTATTCTATATGAATGTGACTTGTCTATAGTGACTTCAAAGTAGTACTTAGTGTGAGTAGTAGTATGGGATGGTACTCATACATTGCACAAGTATGACTTAGAGTTGTCTTGGATGTGGATCTTAATGTGATGATGTGACTTAAGCAATATTTATGTCTCTTATATGCTTTATTGGGTAAAGGTGGAAAGGATGAATGGTAAGTTCACTTTTGGTGACCTTAAGGTGGTATCTTAGTGTGGGTAGTGGTATGGGATGCTATCCATACATTGCACAAGGTATAGCTTGAGGGTTACTTGAGGTGGAGACTCAAGGTGAAGGTAAATGTTTATATGTGATTATGTTCAAATGTGAAAATGTTACTTGTATGTTGGTTGTGACTTATATTATGCCTCTTTTATCAATGTTCATGAAGTTTTACTGAAATGGCATATATCATGACTTTCAAATGAAATGTCCGTTTTAAGCATGTTTTTGCATGGCTTCCATACCTAGTACTTAATTGTGCTAACCCCATTCTTCTCCCTTTTTACTAAAGTGTAGGGTTTGGAGGTAATGGTGTTCTATGCTTGAGGATAGGTTTCTAAGGTGCTTGAAGATGAAGACTTGGTGAGTCCTCATAGTTTCGAGGACAAAACTTATTGTGTTCCTTTATGTCTTTTAGTTTATGTTATATCTTTTGTATGGGCTAAGTCCCAATGTTGTATTCAAAGTATTAATGGTTTGAGACATAGTATATAAGATTTAGAAAGTCTTCCGCTTGTTTTTTTAATAAAAGATGTCTTCGATTGTAAAATAATTTTTTTAATTTAGCTCTCTTTTTGCTATGTTCTTTTGTTCAAGAATGCTATGAGGCTAGTATGAGACCCCTTCGGGGTCAAGTACACTAGTCACGTATAGGGGGTGCTCTCGGGGTGTGACAAACATGGTATCAGAGCACATAATTTTGAAATGGTCTTAGGATGTCTCAAACCACATCTAGTAGAGTCATGTTTATAATATGAAGCGCGCCACATTATGAATGTGAGGCTATTGGGTATTAAGAAAGTTTCACTTCTTCATTCTTCAAGTCGTGCCATAGAGTTTAGCTCTATAATGTCTCTTTCTTGTTCCTTATCCGATGGTCTTTAGTGCTTGACCACTAAAAAGGAGTATGTTAGATGGTGTGAGGGAGGAAGGTTGGTTGTGATGCCAACTATGGCTATGTGACTTGATAGATGTGAGATGGGAGATTGTGATATTGACTTTAGAATGAATGGGTTACTTTAGGGTTATGTGTGATGTTGGTAGAAGGTTATGATGAGTTTTGAGGTATGTTGAGGGAGTTAGTGAAATGTGGTGTTTTAGAAATGCCTAGATGTGTTGAGAGTTAAGGTTTAGTGATGTTTTGCTCCGACCTTAGAATTGAAAGAGGTGAAGTTTGAAAGAGCTAGTATAAGCTTTCTCCTAAGTGGGGGATAATGTACCTAGATGGTAAGGTCTTTGAGTGTCCTTGATGTTCATAAGTTAGGCTTGATTGATGTTCTCACCTTAAGGGGTGTAGTAAGTTTGAGGATTTTAGACCCGGTGTGGTAGACTCATATGAGACCTTGAGTGGTGTGGTAAGGTTGATTATGAGCAAGAGTTGCTTAATGAGGACCTTTCTAGTTTAAAAGTACCGGTATGTTGATGGTTTCTTGTATGTTGTGGATGTCTTGATTGAGGTTCCTGTGGTATGTTCATGTTGACCTTAGTTGGGTTTACTCCTAAGTGGGGGATGGTATGTTGAGTAGTAAGGTTGTTGAGAGTTCCGATAACCTTACCTCTTCCTTTATGTGCCTATTCAAGTCGAAGACGAAGAGTTCTTGTTTGGCTTGTTTCATGTTTTTGGAGTCATGTGTGATATTGTGTTTCCATGTTCTCCTTATATTATGCATGTTCTAGTTGAATTCTTGTTCATATGAGAGAATGAGTTTTCATGATTAATTGTTCCTCATGTTAATGTGCATTTAGTATGAGTTACTTACATGCTTCATGAGGTTAAATGTTGAACATGCCTAAGTGTGCTTTTAAGTGAAATTGCATAATGTGCTTAATGATGTTGTAATGAGCATGATTTGAGTTGGAGAAGGAAGTTCCTCCAATGAAATGAGAAATGTTGAAGTTTTGGCGCAAAATGAGTTTGTAGATGTAGTTCCTAACTTCTTGTTTTGCTTTGAGCTTATTGATGTGGAGTTGATGTTTCCTCCTAGTTTTGTTCATTGTTTATGATGATTGCATGCATGATGGCTGCTAGTCTTGAGTCGTTTTCCCTTAATGTGTTTAAAAGTGTCATTAGAGGATGAATTTTCCTATGTTTGGGATAATGTAACGACCCTAAAAATAAACTAGTGAAACTAGAGCCTAACGTATGTGCGTTTGAGTTTGGTGTGAGGTTTGATGGTGTTTGATGTTGTCTCGAGTCATGGTTGAGGGGTTTAGGGGTCAAACGTCAAGGTACGACTCCTAATGGACCACCCTAGGGGTCCTTGAGGAGGACCTTAAGTCTAACCCCAAGTCCCCAATGAACCATGAAGTTTGGCCAAAATAGGGTGACCTACAGAAGGGATCCACACCCCAAAGGTCCATCCATGCCCCGTGGATGGCCTACGTAGGTCAAAGGCCCCCAAAACAGGCAACAACCACAAACCACGAAGGGACAGTATGGGGAGTCAACCTATCCACGGTCCATGGATGGGGAGCCGTCGTTTGGGACCTTTAATCTGGTTTTGGCTCAGCAAGTGTAGGGGTAAATTCACCCCAAGTTCTAATAAATGTATTGACGGTTATTTGAAGTTCATTAAGGTATTTTAAGTGTATTAAAACATTAAAATACTATTTTAGACTTTATTATTTTCAAAAACCTCAAATACAACTTCCCTTCCCCTCCAAAACACTCTCTCTTGAAACCTCCTTTGGAAGAGAAGACTTCAAGCACCCAAGGTCAATTTCATCAAGGTTTTCAAAGGATTGTCAAGGGGATCCTTGTGTAACTTTCCATTCAAGGAGCCAATTCAAATGTGATTTCAAATCATGAAAATCTAGGTTTTCACTCAATCTCATGGGTTCTTTCATCAAACGATATTAAAGGTTTACTAATGCCAAATTATGATTATATTAATGTTTAATTGATGATTTTACTCTATGAACCCATGAGTCCTCTCAATTTCTAAATTGTGTCTTATGAAGTGAGTTTGTTGATCATGAATGAATGTTGATGAATCATGCCTAACTTGATTTAGATTATGGAATTGTATCATCATCTATGCCTAATTATGGTGAATTGTTGATGAATTGAGGTTTTGTGATCATAGCCTTGAAAGGGCAAGTTTGACCTAATTTCATGTTAAAATAGAATTGTGCTTGAATTGTTGATCCACTTGAAAGGTGGACGTGTTTACTTACTATGTACATCATGATCATGGCGTTGAAGGCATAGTGTGAGGAATTGAAGTATTATCATGATGTTGTATATATGAATGTGAAGTAAAGCATGTGTGTGATCTAAAGGAATGAAAGATGATCATGTTTAGAAGCTAATCGTGTTAGGATTGAATATTATCTCTCTATTAACACATGTGAAGATGGTGACAATGTGAAAGGCTATTCTCACATACACACACACACTTGAATGAATGAATGAATGAAGTTCAATGATAATGTAATGATGTTGAGTCTATTGAAAGGCTATTCTCAGTTGTACTTTAATGAATGATACTGACTTGTTGTGAAAGGACTTTCTCACAATAAGGAGATTCTTATGTCCAAGTCTATTCTCATCTTTGAATCTATGAGCTTTCCAACGAATGAATGTTGGATTGGGATGGATGCCCTCATGTGAGTCGAGGCGGGGTGTCTAGTAACAATCCCTATATCCTATTTTAGTGAATGGTGAGTTTGAGATGGATACTCATCCATGAGTTGAGGCGGGGTATCTAGTAATAATCTCTTATCCCATAATGAATTAATGTAATGAATAACAAGTACTATGTGGGGTATAATGCCAAGCACCGTGTAACACCTCGAAAATCAGACCCAGAAAATTATAGAAAAATATACCTGAAACAGTGAACCACGACAGAGTTCACGCACTGTGATAGGGTCCACGGTCCCTAGACCTGCCCGTGGTCCAGACTTGGACTTCACCAGGCCCAGGCATCAGACCATGAGACCCTTCACTGGCCATGGTCACGACGACGAGCCGTGGTGGCGTCCGTAGTGTCGAACTAGCAAAACCCCCCAGCTGGGCCCTAGAACCCCCCAGGTCTAAGTGAAGACCACAGTCACTTTCACGGTCTGTGGTGAAGGACCACGAACCGTGGGAGGGCCTGTGGATTGAAGCTCCTGTGAATACTAATGGTGGATCAGTAGTGGCAAGGGTCCGTGACTTTGATATGATGAATCTGCCTAAGTTCTTAGGATCGCAGACTGGTGAGGATCCCCAGAATTTCTTGGATGAGATCAAGAAGATCTTTGAGGTGATGCAGGTCATTGTGAATGATCAGGTTGAGTTGGCATCTTACCAACTTAAGGATGCGGCTCATATCTGGTATACTCAGTGGAAAGAGAACATGGGTATATATGTCGCTCCTATCACTGGGGATTGCTTCAGTGAAACCTTTCTGGACAGGTTCTTCCCAAGGGAATTGTGGGAGGCAAAAGCTCAGGAGTTTATGAACTTGAGGCAAGGTAATATGACACTCCAAGAGTATGGGCTCAAGTTTACCCAACTCTCCAGGTATGCTCCTCATATGGTCGCTGATTCCAGGGCTCGGATGAATACGTTTATGTATGGAGTGTCAGATTTGGCGAAGACAGAGTGTAGAAATGCTATGTTGCTCGAGAACATGAATATTTGTAGGCTCATGACTCATGCTCAGCAGGTTGAAGGTGATAAGCTTAGGGAACAGGCTAAGGAGAACAAGAAGGCTAGGACTGGGAACTATGACTACTCTCAGTAGAAATAGGGTGGCATAAATCGTTCGCAGAGTCAGTAGAAATTTTCAGCCCCAGCCCCTTCATCAGCTAGTGTTCCATCCTCCAAGAACAGGTATGACCAGAAAGGTAGAGCATCAGGCTCTAAGTCGCAAGGAAGTGTTTCAGGTACAAAAATCTACCCAAACTGCTCCAAGTGTGGTAAGAACCATCTAAGCGAATGCCTTGCAAGATAGGAAGGATGCTTCGGGTGTGGTCAGTTTGGTCACATGTTGAGGGATTGTCCTTCTAGATAGGGTCAAGGAGGTAATACTGATAGAGCTCAGTCTACAACATCAGCAGCACTAACAAGTCGCCTGACTCAGCAAGGGAACTCATCTGGTACAGGTGGCAGTCAGCATTAGAACAGGTTGTAAGCTCTCCAGGCTCGCCAGGATCAGGAAGGTTCTCCTGATGTAGTCACTGGTACATTGCGAGTCTTTGATCTTGATGTTTATGCTTTGTTAGATCCAGGGGCTACTCTTTCTTTTATTACTCATTTCATAGCAGTTAACTTTAATGTTAGCCCATAAACTCTCTCAGAACCCTTCTCAGTCTCTACTCCAGTCGGTCACCCTGTTATAGCTAGACGAGTATACATAAATTACCTTGTCACAGTCTCTCAGAAAGTCACCTCAACAGATCTTGTAGAGTTTGAAATGGTAGAGTTCGATGTCATTCTAGGCATGGATTGGTTACATTCCTATTATGCCTCAGTCAATTGTAGAACTAGGCTTGTTCGTTTTCAGTTTCCAGATGAACCAATCTTAGAATGGAAGGGTAGTAGCTTAGCGCTTATGGGTCGATTCCTTTCTTACCTTAAGGCCAGAAAGATGATTTATAAGGGTTATCTCAATCATCTAGTTCGGGTTAAGGAGTCAAGCTCCTAAACCCCAACTCTTGAGTCAGTTCCAGTGGTTAATGAGTTTGCAGAAGTGTTTCCAGAAGATCTTCCCGGAGTTCCTCCCAAAGGGGAAATTGACTTTGGAATTGATCTCCTTTTAGATACCCAACCTAATTTCTATTCCTCTTTACAGAATGGCTCCAATTGAGCTTAAGAAATTGAAAGAGCAGTTGAAAGATTTTCTAGATAAGGGCTTCATCAGACCTAGTATTTCGCCATAGGGTGCACCAGTATTATTCGCGAAGAAGAAAGATAGTTCTCTCAGAATGTGCATTGACTATCGGCAGTTGAACAAAGTCACAATCAAGAATAAGTATCCCATCCCCAGGATTGATGCCTTGTTTGACCAACTTCAGGGTGATAGTCATTTCTCAAAGATATACCTTAGATCCGGTTATCATCAGCTCAGAGTAAGGGATAGTAACATTCCAAAGACAGCCTTCAAGACTCGGTATGGTCATTACAAATTCGTAGTTATGCCTTTTGGACTAACCAATGCTCCTGCAGCTTTCATGGATTTGATGAACAAAGTGTTCAAGCAATATTTGGACTTGTTCTTTATCGTCTTTATCTATGATATCCTCATTTACTCTAGGAATGAGGAAGAACATGCGAGTCATTTGAGGGTTGTTCTGCAGACTCTCAAAGATCGTTAGTTATTCGCTAAGTTTAGCAAATGTGAGTTTTGGTTGCAATCTGTTGCATTCCTTGGTCACATTATATCTAGCGAAGGGATCCGAGTGAATTCACAGAAAATAGAAGCAGTGAAACAATGGCCCAGACCTACCTCTCCTACTGATATTAGAAGTTTCTTGGGTCTAGTGGGTTATTACAGAAGGTTCGTGGAAGAATTTTCATCCATAGCCTCACCATTGACTAGGTTGACTAAGAAGATGGTTAAGTTTCAGTGGTTAGATGATTGTGAGAAAAGGTTCGCAGAACTAAAAACAAGGTTGACAACAACTCATGTTTTGACTCTACCAGAGGGTTCAGACACTTATGTGATTTATTGTGATGCGTCCAGAGTCGGCCTAGGTTGTGTGTTAACGCAGCGAGGTAAGGTTATAGCCTATGCTTCTAGACAAGTCAAGGTGCATGAGAAGAATTATCCAACTCATCACCTCAATCTTGCAACGGTGGTGTTTGTACTCAAGATTTGGAGACACTACTTGTATGGTGTTCATGTGGATGTGTTCACAGACCATAAGAGCCTTAAGCATCTGTTCACCCAGAAAGAGTTGAATCTTCGCCAGAGAAGATGGCTTGAGTTCCTCAAGGATTACGACATGAGTGTGCATTACCATCCTGGTAAGCCTAATGTAGTAGTAGATGCTTTTAGCAGACTATATATGAGTAGGGTAGCAAATGTTGAGGAAGAAAAAAAGAGCTAGCAAGGGATGTTCACGGGCTTGCTCGTTTAGGAGCTCGTCTTATGAGCATATCAAATGGTGGTGTGACAATTCAAAATGGGGCAGAATCTTCATTAGTAGTGGAGGTTAAGGAAAAGTAAGACAGTGATCCAATCTTGCTTGAACTTAAGGGTGCAATCCAGAATCAGAGAGTGGAGGTTTTCTCCCAAGGGGGAGATGGTGTGCTTCGCTACCAGGGTCGATTATGTGTTCTTAATGTGGGCGAGTTGAGACAGCAGATTCTTGCAGAATCCCATAATTCCAGGAATTCTATTCATCCAGGTGCCACTAAGATGTACCACAATCTGCGGGAATTCTTTTTGGTGGAATGGCATGAAGAGGGACATAGCAGATTTTGTGGCTTAGTGCCCCAATATCTAGCAAGTGATGGTAGAACATCAGAAACCAGGGAGTATGACTCAAGAGATCGACATTCCTACTTAGAAGTGGGAAGTGATCAACATGTATTTCATCACAGGTTTACCTCCTACTTGTAGACAACATGACTCCATTTGGGTGATAGTTGACATATTCACTACGTCTTCTCACTTTTTGGCGGTCAAGACTACAGATTCGGCAGACGACTACGCCAAGCTTTACATTAATGAAATAGTTAGGTTGCATGGGGTTCCTTTGTCTATCATCTCAGATTGAGGTCCTCAATTTATCTCTCATTTCTGGAAATCATTTCAGAAAGGTCTTGGTACTCAGGTTAATCTTAGCACAACATTTCATCCACAGACAGATGGTCAGGCAGAGCGTACCATTCAGACCTTAGAGGACATGTTGATAGCTTGTGTGATCGACTTCAAGGGTAGTTGGGATGATCACCTTCCTCTTATAGAGTTCGCCTACAATAATAGCTACCATTCTAGCATTCAGATGGCCCCATATGAGGCATTTTATGGGCGTAGATGTAAATCTTTTATTGGTTGGTTTGAAGTAGGATAAGCAACCTTGATAGGGCCAGATTCGGTTCCTGATGCTATGGAGAAAGTGCAACTGATTAAGGATAAACTTAAGACAACCAGAGTCGATAGAAGTCTTATGCAGATGTAAGAAGAAGGGAACTAGAGTTCATAGTTGATGATTGGGTTTTCTTGAAAGTGTCACCTATGAAAGGGGTGATGAGATTTGGCAAGAAAGGGAAGCTCAGTCCCAGATATGTAGGCCCTTATATGATTCTGGAAAGGATTGGTAAAGTGGCTTATGAGTTAGAGCTGCCAACAGAATTAGCAGCAGTGCATCCAGTCTTTCACATCTCACTATTGAAGAAGTGTGTGGGTGATCTAGCATCCGTAGTGCCATTAGAGAGTGTGGCTATGAAAGATAGTCTTTCTTATGAGGATGTACCAGTTGAGATTCTTGATTGTCAGATTATAAGGTTAAGAAACAAAGAAGTTTCTTCAGTCAAGGTTTTGTGGAGGAGTAGAGGGAGCTACTTGGGAAGCAGAGGCAGCCATGAAATCCAAGTATCCTCACCTCTTTCCTTCCGATTCCACTCCAGCTTGAGGTAATAGTTCCTCTTCAGTTTTTCAGTCATTCATGCGTCAAATCCATTTAAGCAACTTGTTCCTTCAGTTTGTACTTGCATTTTCAGCGTATTTGCATGTTCTTGGAACTCAGTTCAGTCAAAAATCAGTCTTCAGTGTTTAGTGGTAAGGTTGCAGCTCATCCCCTCCATTACAGCTAATTTTGTCTTCATTCGAGGATGAATGATCCCAAAGGGGAGGTAATGCAACACTTCAGAAATCAGACCCAGAAAATTTCAAAAAAATATACCTGAATTAGTGAACCATGGCAGGGTTCACAGACGGTGATAGGGTCCACGGTCCATAGACCTGCCCGTTGTCCAGGCTTGGACTTCACCAGGCCCAGGCGTCAGACCATGGGACCCTTTAAGGGCCGAGGTCATGACGACGGGCCGTGGTGGCGTCCGAAGTGTCAAACCAGCAGTCACCCCTAGCTGGACCCTAGAACCCCCCAGGTCTAAGTGAAGACCACAGACACTTTCACGGTCCGTGGTCCTTTACACGGACCGTGGGAGGGCCCGTGGAAGTTAGGTAGTGGCTCCCTTGGCCAACCCCTCAAACTTCCACACCAAGTGAAGACCACGGACGACTTCACGGTCTGTGGTCCATCACACGGTCCGTAGGAACTTCCATGAAGTTTAACCAGTACACTCCCAACATTAATGAAGCCTCCAGACCTCAGTCCAAGTGAGGACCACGGGGACCTTCACGGTCGGTGGTCCTCCACATGTTCTGTGGTAGTGGCCGAAGGCTAGACCCCCAAGTTTTCAGAACAAAGTCCAGATCACGACTGACTTCACGATCCATGGTCCCTTTCTCGATCCTTAAAGATGGTTGTGGCCATCCCATCTGCAGCTTTAAGTCAGGGTTATTTCGGTCTTTTCTTATTTCGTTAGACTTCTAAACCTCATCATTTTTACCCTAGACTTCATGGTTTTGGATAGTTTTAGCCTAGAAACATAATTAGAACTTACCCTAGTCAATTCATTAATCAAACTTAGAGAAATTAGAGCTTAAGAGAAGAAAAGAAGTCAAGAATCCTAGTTTAAGAGCGCAACAAGTTTCCATCAGTTCCATCCCCAAAATCGAAAGATTTCTCCGTGGAATTCATCACCAGGTATGTAGGATTTCACTAGTGGATTCATTTCATTCATTAGGTCCCTAGAATTCAGTCAGTTTCTTGATTCCCTTATTATGAACAGATGTAGGGTTTGTGAAATTACATCAGATCATCATGAATTACTTAGATTTATATTCCAAATCAGATTATCATGTTATTATTTAGATTATCGCATGAACTTTAGAACCCTAGCTATGTATTTCTTTAGTTCTTGAATTTCACATGCTAGGTCAGATATTTTAGTTATTCAGTTATACATGCCTCAATTATTAATGCATCATTATCAGATTAATCGTTTCATTCTCAGTTTGCATGTTCAATTTTAAGCTATCCAGTATTACAATATTTCAGTCATAATGTGTTAACCACTTAATCTATTGGGAGAAGCATAATACCGAGTTGGACTAGGGTTCAACGTACCTATATAGTCCCAGAACTACGAGCCACGTAGGTGTAAGTCCACTTTTGTGGGCATCATTTAGTGATCACGCCAGCATGCCTCTATACCTTTGGTCGTGTATATTGGGTCCTTTCGATGGGGTGTATACATCGAACTCCACATTTAGCTCATGTGGTTTTATTTCGGTTATTAGTAGCTCCCACAGTTCAGTCAGATTCTATTGCATTGACCATATTTATAGTTTTGTCAGTATTCAGTCACAATATGTTATAAATTGGTCATTGCATTCAGTATTCTTATCTTGTGCATTTTTTATACTTGCTTTATTGCTTGTTCATTTTAAGTATTATATTCAACTTTAATCTATCCTGCATGCTACATACTTTTCATGTACCACCACATACTCTGCGCAACATATTCTCGTGATGTAGGTTCAGGTTCTCAGCATCCAGATCGCGCATAGGTCGGTTCTCGATCTCCAGTTTTAGAAGAATCAGTGGTGAGTCCTCATTCTTCAAGGACGATAGTCATGCTTATCATTTCAATATTTTTAGTCTTTAGTTTCAGTTTTGCTAGACTTAGCTGGGGCATGTCCCAACACTTCTAGTCAGTTAGAGGCTATATTAAGACATAGTTAGATTCAGCTTAGTATTTGAGTTTGATATTTCTTTTATATTAAACTCTCAGATTTGATATTTAGTTTTAGTATATGGGTATTGCCCAACATTTTAGATTTATTTATGATTAGCTTCCGCATCAGTTTATTTCCCAGTTTATCTTTAATATTCTCATAATTATGCCAGCAGGGTTAACTTGGGGTCACTTGTGATCCTAGGTCCCGTGCCCGCGTCTCAGGTGTAGCTCGGGGTGTGACACACCAAGTGGATATGAATTGGGGTGGATGCTCATCCGTGAGTTGAGGCGGAGTATCTAGTAGCAACCTCTTGAGATGGATGCTCAACCGTGAGTTGAGGCGGGGAAGCTAGTAGTAATCTCCATATTCCTTAACTATGTGCCCGCATAGGTCTATCTAGTGGATCCACTTAAGCTAAAGAACAGTGGTCCTACCTTAGGCAAGTAGGAATCCCTTATACGGTGAGGGTGACACCAGGATTTCATGAATTTCTCACATAGTCTATGTCGGTTAAGGCTTACCCCCACAAAGAATGTTAATGAACTATGGCTTCTTAAGAATGCACTACTTAGTGTGGGTGGTGGTATGGGATGCCATCTATACATTGCACAAGTAGGCTTTGAGAGGGGTCATGGTGTGTTCCTTTATGATGTTAAATGAAATGAATAGGCTCTTATGATGATGTTAATGAATAATGTTGATATAATGTCAAAATGAATGAAGGTTCTCTTAATGTAATGAAGTTAATGAAGAATGTTGACTTATATGCTTAAATGTAACGATGCATGCTATACTTGGATTGTATTATGAGTTACTTCCTTGTCATGACTATTCTATATGAATGTGCCTTGTCTATGGTGACTTCAAAAGAGTACTTAGTGTTAGTAGTAGTATGGGATGCTACTCATACATTGCACAGGTATGACTTAGAGTTGTCTTTGATGTGGGTCTTAATATGATGATGTGACTTATGCAATGTTTATGTCTTTTATATGCTTTATTGGGTAAAGGTGGAAAGGATGAATGGTAAGTTCACTTTTGGTGACCTTAAGGTAGTTTCTTAGTGTGGGTAGTGGTATGGGACGCTATCCATACATTGCACAAGGTATAGCTTGAGGGTTACTTGAGGTGGAGGCTCAAGGTGAAGGTAAAGGTTTATATGTGATTATGTTCAAATGTGAAAATGTGACTTGTATGTTGGTTGTGACTTATATTATGCCTCATTTATCAAAATTCATGAAGTTTTACTAAAATGGAATTTATCATGGCTTTCAAATGAAATGTCTGTTTTAAGCATGTTTTTGCATGGCTTCCATACCTAGTACTTAATTGTGCTAACTCCATTCTTCTCCCTTTTTACCAAAGTGTAGGGTTTGGAGGTAATGGTGTTCTATTCTTGAGGATAGGTTTCTAAGGTGCTTGAACATGAAGACTTGGTGAGTCCTCATAGTTTCGAGGACAAAACCCATTGTGTTCCTTTATGTCTTTTAGTTTATGTTATAGCTTTTGTATGGGCTTAGTCCCAATGTTGTATTAAAAGTATTAGATGGTTTGAGACATAGTATATAAAGTTTAGAAAGTCTTACACTTGTCTTTTTTAATGAAAGATGTCTTCGATTGTAAAACAAAAATTTTAATTTAGCTCTCTTTTTCCTATGTTCTTCTGTTCAAAAATGCTATGAGGCTTGTATGAGACCCCTTCGTGGTCCAGTACGCCGGCCACCTAAAGATGTCTTGTACTCAACAAAGAAAGAGCAAGTGCAGTATCAGTACACAACCATAGTGTACTGGTAGGATCACGCGGCTATCCCAATAAGTGTAACATATATTAGTCAATACAGCAATATAATCACATGCACATATCAAACATATACAATATCATCGACATATATGAACAATCAACAACTTCACGATTCTCACATATCACAGTTATATCAATTTAGAGCAACATACCGTCTTCCAATATCAATCGTCATTAGATATGAACAAACTCATCAGAATATATACACAACACAATTCAATGGTTCTCTCACGGAAACCAATTCAATAGTCCTCTCATGGAACTCATACCCAAACAGTTAGCATACCAGAACGTGGTACCCTATCCAATGATTATGTCAGAACGTGGCAACCGATCCCATAATTATGCCGGAACGTGGCAACCGATCCAAGTTAGTTATACCGAAAAGTGGCAACCGATCCAAGTTAGGTATGCTGGAACGTGGCAATCGATCCAAGTTAGTTATGCCGGAACGTGGCAACTGATCCATTCAACACACCACAATCACAAGTATATCCTCAATATCATACATTTAAGTCATGATTTCATGGTAACCATCATTCATCTATCTCATTTACAACAAGTGTGATCAATAATGCAACATTCATATACATACATGTATCATAATGAAGCAAGAACAAACATACATCACACAATCATAGAATCATAACCATCACCTACCTTGAAACAATCTTGGAACCCGATGAAACTTGATCCTTCCCTTTCCGAATTTATTCCGCTTGTTCTTGGTCTACAAACAATCAATATAATATGGGAATCAATAAACAATCACTAACTACCTGAATTACTAACAATTCTACGAACTCTAAATCAAACCCATGATCCTAATTATCCAAATTAGGGTTGTTTCCACCATAGAATCTATAACAAAACCCTCCCCAATCAATATTCACCCATTCTATTATGTTCTACGGATCGAAAAATGGATTCGGGGAGTGAAAAGCTTACTTTAGCCTCAAGAATGGTAAAAAACGTGTAGGAGTTGCCTGGGGTTGGTTCCTTAGCTCTAAAAATCAAAAAAGTGCCAAATAAGGTCTTTTAAGGGTTTATTTACGAATTTAAGTCGCGTCGAACCCGCCACAGCGGTCCTCACCCCACTGCAGCGGCCCTGCCAGAGCAACACCAATCCCGCTAAAGCGGCTTGCACGGAACCAGTAAGCTATTTAAAGAATTCCAAGATCCCCATTTCACAACACACCTCTAACTAACAACGATCAGAAAATACCCTTTATGCTAAGATCAATTTTGGGAGTTCTACTCGCCCGAATTCAATTCTGTAAAGTCGTACGGGTTTTTTAACGAGTTATCTGACTACTAATGTAATAAAAATCTTAATTAACTCAGCCGGTTGTTACCATATTTCCCTACACCTTAATGACTCTGATTTCGTCCAAATTTGGACTAGGTTGGGAAATCCAAAGTTACTACTCAAAAGTTTTCTAACCTCAATTCTTTCCCCATCAGCTTTTCTATAACGACGAGAACAGGTCGCTACAATAGATACCAATTTACCATCACTCGCCCCTAAGTGATCAACTAGGAAAGACTAGCTAAAGTAAGGGTAGAGTAGTAACTGAATCATCGAATTACTGGGGATACTTGTCTCGCATGCCCTTCTTACCGAATCTCATTACGCCTTAAGGGTTTCACATCTCCAACCTCAAACCAAGCAACTGAATACATACGTATCCTCCCTTACAATGCCTCAATGAAGTCATCTCAACACTTAATTGATAAATATTATTGTATGTAAATTTAACTAACAACAAAACGATTCCTAACAACTATTAAAGTTGATCATACACACCTCTGCCACTTGTTATCAAGGATCTTGACACAATCATCAGGACTAATCCTTTCTCACATAAGCATGATAACAATCTAAATAAATACTCGCTACAATTAGAAGTGAACCTGAATCAACCAACACATACTCATAATACCCAAACAATCATAGTTCTTAACAATATCTCCATCCCACAACATAAATTCCCATGAGCTTAAGTTATAACAAATTTGATCTTTAGAAATCAGATACTCATCGAGGATATGTCCAAGCATAAAACCCCTCCACCAATACTATCGAAATGCTAGATTTAGTAATTGTAGATTAACTCTTGAGAACAGTAGAATTGGACCCAAAGATCCCCACATTCAACCACACATAAACGATACATGACCTTGACGACTAGAGGATTATTAAGTTTGCCGGACAACCACAATTACACATGGTAGCTCTTCTATAAACTTTCATAAGCAATGTGGTACATGTAAAACAACTGAAATACTTTAATAACTCCAAGACAACACCAATTATGTCATTCAAAATAACCAAATCTTCACACTCAAGCTAATGTCTGCACAATCCTTTCTCAAGTCTTTTTAAATAGCTTTTAACCCATCTGATGAGCCCATGACACTATTACCAAAGCCACAGTAAAACAATGAAATCACGCGTCTCTGAACCCAATCATCTACCCCTCTGAAGATACCTCTTTAGCCTTAAAATCCAATAAAATATTTTTGCTCTTGCCCCTCTCTAAAGGTTGTACTACATCCCACTATTTTTCTTCATCCTGACCCTTAAACTCAGGTATATTCATCAAATTTAAAGGACTAAACCAATCTTGATACACACTTTCTTACTAAAATCTTCAATTTCCTTCAACTAAGTATACTTTAATGGAACTTTCTTTATTCATAAGCTTGTCATTCTGGTATTAATCCACTCCCTTATGGATTAATATAAAATCATCAGTCCTCATACTGCCCTCCTTCTTCTTAACAAACAAGATAGGAGCACCCCACTTGGAAACACTAGGACGGATGAACCCTTTATCAAGAAGCTCTTGGATTTGAGCCTTAAGCTCTCTTAATTCTGTTGGAGCCATACGATACGGAGGGATGGAAATGGGGTGAGTATCAGTTTCCAAGCCAATGAAGAAATCTATATCTCTATATGGAGGCATACCAGGCAAATCCGTAGGCAACACTTCCTTAATATTCAGACACCATAGAAATAGACTCACTAGAGGGAGACTGGACCTCAACTTCCCGAATATGAGCCAAATAAGCCAAACAACCCTGCCCTACAAGTTTCCTAGCCCGAATGGAAGATATGATCTTAGCTTGCTTAGGCTTGTACACCCATTCCCACTCTAATATTTCCCTACCGGGGATATCTAGAGTTACCGACTTAATATTACAATTAAGCTCGGTATAATAGGGGGACAACCAAGTCATGCCTAAGATTATATCAAGTCAGTCATATCCAACATAACCAAATCAACCCAAATCTAAAAATCCATAAACACAACAAGACAACACGATATACATAGGTGACTATGACTAACTCTTCAATTGGGGTAGAAACATGGATGGGGGCATCAACTATAACACAAACCACATCAAATCCCAAGGCAATTGAACTAACACATACAAATAAGTAGAACCCAGATCAAACAAAACAATAGTCATCCAGCACAGACAAGAGTAGCTCTTGTCACCACTGCATCACACCCTCAACCTCGATCTTACCCAGAAAAACATAAAGCTGAGCCATGTCCTCTTGATGGGAAACTTCATTTCCTGGACGACTACTCCTCTACCTGCATTACCATTTCCCCGGCCTCCACTGCCTCGCTGATTTCCTCTTCATATGCCCAGGCTCTCCACAATTTTAACACACCTTATAAATTATATTCAATTGCTCAACACTGAAGTAGATCACGGGGGTTAGTTCGGGTACAATTCGAGTTCTCAAATTGTGACTAGGAAAAATAGGGGAGACAGGGATGAGATTCTGTCTTGCCCTATCACGCTCTGGCAAAAGAATCCCTCCCTGGTGGCCTCACCTTGGCGGGAAAAATCCCGCCCCAGCGGCCTCAACGAAAATAGAACCCCTGTCAATAATTTTCTTGGGTTCTTTTCTTTTCTAAACTCCCCAAAGGTTCCCAACTATAACTAGGCATTTAGGGAATTCCCTTTAGCTAAGGAAATCATTGTCTACCTCCCGATCGACCTGTCACGACCCGAACCTATACCACGGAAGCGACATGGCTATAAGACTCAGAAATGTCTCATACAAGCCTCATAGCATTCATAACATTCGATATAAGGAAAATGGTACGGAATTAAAACTTTTTTAAAAAATACTCATTTAAACCGTTAAAAAATAACGGAAGTCTATTGTCTCACATGGCCATCTAAACAACATCTTGAAAACTAGAGTAGGGACACGCCCCTTTACAATCGAAAGACTAACAAATATCTATTATGTGAAAGAAATGGAAACTACAATACATGTCCTCAATCTATGAGGACATACCACTTTGCCTTGGAAGAATCTCAAATCCAAGCTTCTACTAAAGAGAGTCAAACCGAGTACCAATCCCTACACTTCATAAAGGTAAAGAATATGGGTTAGCACAATTAAGTACTAAGTATGATAGCCATGCAAAAACATGCTTAAAACGGATATTTTATTTGAAAGTCATGATATATGCCATTTTGAGAAAACTTCATGAACATAATCATACGAGGCATAATACAAGACATAATGAACATACAGGTCATTTCATTACCTTAAGCCTTCACCTCAAGTAACCCTCAAGCTATACTTGTGCAATGTATGAATAGCGTCTCATACCACTATTCACACTAAGTACCACCTCAAGGTCACCAAAAGTGAACTTATCATTCAACATTTCCATATTTACACAATACTCATACATAAGAGACATAAACATTACGTAAGTCATATCATCACATTAGGACCATCATCTAGGGCAACCCTAAGTCATACTTCTGCAATGTATAAGTAGCATCCATACTACTACTCACACTAGGTACTCCTTTGAAGTTACCATAGACAAGGCACATTCATACTCAATAAGTCATGCCAAGGAAGTAACTCATAATACAATCCAAGTATAACATTCATCATTACATTAAATACATAAGTCAACATTCCCCATTAGCTTCACTAAGAACACATTCATTCATTCGACATTAAACCAACATTCTCCATTTGCATCATTATAAGAGCATATTCATTTCATTTAACATTATAACATAAAAGAACACACCATAACCCTTCTTAAAGCCTACTTGTGCAATGCATGGATGGCTCCCATAATACCACCCACACTAAGTAGTGCATTCTTGAGAAGCCATAGTTCATTAACATTCTTTGTGGGGATAAGCCTTAACCGACACAGACCATGTGTGAAATTCATGGAATCCCAATGTCCCCCTCATCGGATAAGGGATTCCTACTTGCCTAAGGTAAGACCATTACTTTTAGCTTAGGTGGATCCACTAGCTAGAACTATGTGGGCACATAGTTATGGGATAGGGAGATTTCTACTAGATACCCCGCCTCAACTCACGGATGATCATCCATCTCAAGATACTGTTACTAGATACCCTACCTCAACTCTCGGGTGAGCATCCATCTCAATTCATATTCACTCGGTGCTTAGCATTATTCCCCATGGAGTACTTAACATTAATTAGATTAGTCATCATTATGGGATAAGCGATTGTTACTAGATACCCCACCTCAACTTTCGGATGGGTATCCATCTCAAACCCAACATTCATTCATTAAATAGCTCATAGATTAAAAGATGAGAATAGCCTTTCAACTAAGAATCCCATATTGTGAGAAAGTCCTTTCATAACATGTCATTTATCATTCATTAGAGTACAATTGAGAATAGCCTCTCAATCAACCCATCATCATTAACATAATCATAGAAACTTCATTCATTAGTCATTAATGAGTGTGTGCGTGAGAAACACCTTTCACATATAGCATCATCATTCATAGGTGTTTATTGAGAGATAGTATTCAATGATAACACAATTACATTCTAAACATGATCATAACAATTTCATTGTGATCACACACATATATACTTCACATCAAAATCAAACATAATCCTTCATGAAATTGACCCTTAGCGCTATGAACCAACATCAACCCATAAATCTAAGATACTATAATAGATAAGGAAATTGACATGATTCAATAACTAATCCAATATAAATATCAACAATTCAACAAACTTGCATAATCAACCAATTCCCAATCTCAATTCACCGCTTAAGAATTTGGGGGAAAACATGGGTTCTAGGAAGAAATCATCTTAATTTATCTTTAAAACCACGATTCATTCATAATTCAATGCAATAAAACCTTTGAAAATTGTTTGGAATTGAACCCATACCAAGATTGAAAACTAGGGTTTTGGGGAAACATTAGGGATTTGAAATCAACTTTTAAATTGGCTCCTTGAAAGAAACTAAGTATGGATGAAGACTACCATACCTTGCTTGTGAATCCCCAAGAAATTTGAGGAAGAAACACCTTGAATCCACAAACCCTAGCTCCCACTTCTTCATCTTCTTGTTTGGGAAATTTCTAGAGAGAGAAATATTGAGGGGAAGAACTCTTTTTATTTGATTTGGGTTTTCTTAAAAAGTAACTGAATTCAAGGGATTTCAAGTCTAGAAAGGTTATATACATACTAGGAAAGGAATAAAATAACATGGACTCAACTTTGGAAAAGAACTAAGGACCCGTAAAGTTTTAACTTAAAATTTTATACCTTACTCGACTTACCTCGCCCTTTGAACCTCATGGCTCACCAAGGGCACTAGGTGACTCGCCAAGTGGACCCTTGGCTTGCCCAATTTTCCAGTGTGCTCTCTAAATGGGCATCTTCTTAGGCGATGTAGGGGACCAATGGGTGATTCGCCAACTTGGTAGGCGAGCCCCATCCTAGCTCGCCTAAATTTCCAGCATCTAGGTCATGGGGACAGCCCACTAGACGATCCCAATGGCACCAGGGCGACTCACCAAGCCCTTTGGGCGATCAACCAACCCCATCACCAACTAGGTCCATCAAAGAACAAAGTCTCATTCACTCTATCTTTTTAGCTTAGGCCCTTGCTTGAACCCTAGGCTTCTTCCTTGCTGTTTTAGTTCTAAAATAGCCTACACATCAACTTAAAGTCACACTAACCCGAACGTTAAGGCTCTAGTTCAACCTATCATTTTCCGAGTCGTTACATTATCCCCCCTTAGGAACATTCGTCCTCGAATGATACTTTAAACACATTAAGGGATAACGACTCAAGACTAGCAGCCCATCATGCATGCAACATCATAAACAATGCACAAAATCATAGGAGGAAACATCAACTCTATATCAATAAGCCTAATGTAACACAAGAAAGTAGGAACTACATCTACAAACTCATTATGCACAAAAACAACAACATTTCTCATTTCGTTGGAGGAATTTACTTCTCCAATTCACATGATGCTCACTACAACATCATAAGGCAATTAAGCAACTCTTTTCAAAAACACATTTAGGCAACTCATCGTAGATGCACATCAACATGAGGAACATAACCATGAAAACTCATTTTCTCATATAAAGATAAATTCATTAAGAACATGCATAACATAAGGTGACCATGGAAATACATAATCACACATGGCTCCAAAACATGAAACAAGCTACAAGGAACTCTTGGTCTCAAGCTTGAATAGGAATCAAAGGAAAGAGATAAGGATCTCGGAACTCTCAACAACCTTACTATTCACATACCATCCCCCACTTAGGAGTAAACAGAACTAAGGCTACCTTGAAAGCAACATAGGAACCTTAACAAGACATTCAGAATCTATAAGGAACTAACACATATTGGTGCCTTCATCCGGATTAGCTCATTTGTCCTTGTTAGCTTGAAGCACACAAAAACGATTTTTCTTTGGAACATTAGGATCCGAACTATCAAGAGATGCTTGATTATCATCCCTTCCTTTTGCCGAGAGTGTTGGGCAATCTCTCATCTTATGACCCTTCTTTCCACACCCAAAGCAACCATCTGTGCCGGCAAGACACTTACCCAAATGTTGCTTCCCACACTTGGCACATCTAGATATTTCAAAAGAATAACCACTTCCATTCCCTCCTTGATATTTAGGGTTAGACACCCTATTGTTGTTGACCATTGGGAAATCTTGGTTGGAGAACCTCTTTTTGGACATTGGTTGACTTTGTTCAACGGACCTAGACCTCTTCATCTCTCTACTCTTCCTCTCAAGTTTGGACTCCTCAATAGATTGAGCATACATTATGAGCCTAGAAATGTTCATGTCATCATGGAGAATTGTCGTATGACACTCTTATTTAACTAGGTCGGATATATCGCTCACAAACCTACTCATCTCATCCCTAGGGTTGGACACCAAAAATGGAGCATACTTAGACAATAGGGTAAACTTCAAGGAATACTCTTCCACACTCATGCTACCTTGCCTAAGGTTGATAAATTCCTCCACCTTAACCTCCCGCTTCTCACGGGGAAAGTACCTACCAAGGAATGCTTTCTTAAACTCCTCCCATTCTATAGGACCTGTTTCTACCGGGCCTATTGCTTTTCCATTGAGTGAACCAAACTTGGGCAACATCCTTCAATTGGTAGGAGGAAAGTTTTGCTTTTTCTCTAGAATTCACCCCCATAGCATTGACTATCTTATACACCTCATCCAAAAACTCTTGGGGATCCTCTCCCACCTTAGAACCTAGGAACACCGGAGCATTCATCCTCATAAAGTCCCTCAACTTAGAAGCCATAGTGCTCTCAATAGAATTCACTCTAGGTCCCACATCCCGATTAACTTGGGCCGTCATAGCTTGGGCTAAGGCTAGAAAAGCCGACCTAATCTCTTCATTAGTCATGGCCGGTGCATCAACCGAAACTTGGTTGTCTTGTGGTATTTGGTCACCTAGAGGACCTTGGGGAGGAACTCCCTCATTCACAATCACCTCTTCCACTCTTTTTGCGGGCGTCGTTCTTGTATTCATATCCTATAAACACAAGATAAGGATTAGGAAACAGACACTTAAAGAGCTAAACTCTAAGGCACGACTTCAAGAATAATGAAAGAAGTGTAACTTCCTAACGTCCTATAGCCTCTCACTCATACATGTGTTGCAACTCACACCAATGAACAAGACTCTACTAGACGTGGCTTGTGAGACATAAATCCTAAAAACCATTCCCATAACCTTATGCTCTGATATCATATTTGTCACGACCCGAGACTATAACCCGGAAGTGACATAGCGTATAAGACTCCGAAAAGTCTCATACAAGCCTCATAGTATTCATAACATTCTATATAAGGAAAATGGTACGAAATTAAAACTTTCTTTAAAACCATACAATTAAAATACTCATTTAAAATGTTCAAAAATAGTGGAAGTCTATTGTCTCACATGGCCATCTAAACGACATATTGAAAACTAGAGTAGGGACACACCCCTTTACAATCGAAAGACTAACAAATGTCTATTACATGAAAGAAATAGAAACTACAATATTTGTCCTAAATGTATGAGGACATACCACTTTGCCTTGGAAGAATCTCAAATCCAAGCTTCTACTAGAGAGAGTCAAACTGACTACCAATCCCTACACTTCATAAAGGAAAATAATATGGGTTAGCACAATTAAGTACTAAGTATGATAACCATGCAAAAACATGCTTAAAACATGCTTAAAACAGACATTTTATTAGAAAGTCATGATATATGCCATTTTGAGAAAACTTCATGAACATAAGCATAAGAGGCATAACAGAAGATATAATCAACATACAAGTCAGTTCATTACCTTAAGCCTGCACCTCAAGTAACCCTCAATCTATACTTTGTGCAATGTATGAATAGCGTCACATACCACTATTCACATTAAGTACCACCTCAAGGACACCGAAACTGAACTTACCATTCAACCTTTCCATCTTTACACAATACGCATACATAAGAGACATAAACATTACGTAAGTCATATCATCACATTAGGACCATCATCTAGGGCAACCCTAAGTCATACTTCTGCAATGTATAAGTAGCATCTCATACTACTACTCACACTAAGTACTCCTTTAAAGTCACCATAGACAAGGCACATTCATACTCAATAAGTCATCACAAGGAAGTAACTCATATTACAATGCAAGTATAATATGCATCATTACATTAAATACATAAGTCAACATTCCCCATTAGCTTCACTAAGAACACCTTAATTCATTAGACATTAAACCAACATTCTCCATTTGCATCATCATAAGAGCATATTCATTTCATTTAACATTATAACATAAAAGAACACACCATAATCCCTCTCAAAGCCTACTTGTGCAACGCATGTATCGCATCCCATACTACCACCCACACTAAGTAGTGCATTCTTGAGAAGCCATAGTTCATTAACATTCTTTGTGGGGGGAAGGCTTAACCGACATACACCATGTGAGCATTTTATGGAATCCCGGTGTCACTCTCACCGGATAAGGGATTCCTACTTGCCTAAGGTAGGACCATTACTTTTAGCTTAGGTGGATCCACTAGCTAGACCTATGTGGGCAAATAGTTATGGGATAGGGAGATTGCTACTAGATACCCTGCCTCAACTCACTGATGAGCATCCATCTCAAGAGATTGTTACTAGATAACTTGCCTCAACTCTCGAGTGAGCATCCATCTCAATTCATATCCACTCGGTGCTTAGCATTATTCCCCACGGTGTACTTAATATTCATTACATTATTCATCATTATGGGATAAGATATTGTTACTAGATACCCCGCCTCAACTTCCTGATGGGCATCCATATCAAACCCACTAATCATTCATTAGATAGCTCATAGATTCAAAAATGAGAATACCCTTTCAACTAAGAATCACATATTATGAGAAAGTCCTTTCACAACATGTCATTATCATTCATTAGAGTACAATTGAGAATAGAATTTCAATCAACCTATCATCATTAATATAATCATAGAAAACTTCATTCATTAGTCATTCATAAGTGTGTGTATGTGAGAATCACCTTTCAAATATAGCCTCATCATTCGTAGGTGTTAATTGAGAAATAAGATTCAATCATAACACAGTTACATTCTAAACATGGTCATAACACTTTCATTGAGATCACACACATATATAATTCAAATCACAATCATACATAATCCTTCATGAAATTGACCCTTAGGGCTATGAATCAACATCAACCCATAAATCTAAGATACTATAGTAGATAAGGAAATTGACATGATTCAATAACTAATCCAATATAAACATCAACAATTCAACAAACTTGCATAATCAACCAATTCCCAATTTCAATTCACCACTTAAGAATTTGGGGGAAAACATCGGTTCTAGGAAGAAATCATATTAATTCATCTTTAAAAGCATGATTCATTCATAATTCAATGCAATAAAGCCTTTGAAAATCGTTTGGAATCGAACACATGCTAAGATTGAAAACTTGGGTTTTTGGGGAAACATTGAGGATTTGGAATCAAATTTCAAATTGGATCCTTGAAAGAAACTAAGTAAGGATGAAGACTACCATACCTTGCTTGTGAATCCCCAAGAAATTTGAGAAAGAAACACCTTGAATCCACAAACCCTAGATCCCACTTCTTATTTGGGGAATTTCTAGAGAGAGAAATATTGAGAGGAAGAACTCTTTTTATTTGATTTGGGTTTTCTTAAAAAGTGACTTAATTCAAGGTATTTCAAGTCTAAAAAGGTTATATACATACTAGGAAAGGAATAAAATAATATGGACTCAACTTTGGAAAAGAACTAAAGACCCTTAAAGTTTTAACTTAAAATTGTACACCTTACCTGACTTACCTCACCCTTTGAACCTCATGGCTCGCCAAGGGCACTAGGCGACTCACCAAGTGGACCCTTGGCTTGCCCAATTTTCCAGTGTGCTCCCTAAATGTGTAGCTCCTTAGGCGATGTTGTGGACCAATGGGCGACTCGCCAACTTGGTAGGCGAGCCCCGACCTAGCTCGCCTAAATTTCCAGCAACTAGGTCATGGGGATAGCCCACTAGGCGATCCCAATGGCACAAGGGTGACTCGCCAAGACCTTTGGGCGATCAAGCAGCCCCATCACCAACTAGATCCATCAAAGAACAAGGTCTCCTTCACTCTATCTTTCTAGCTTAGGCCCTTGCTTGAACCCTAGGATTCTTCCTTACTATTTTAGTTCTAAAACCGGCTAGACATCAACTTAAAGTCACACTAACCCGAACGTTAAGGCTCTAGTTCAACCTATCATTTTCCGAGTCGTTACACAACCCAATGAAATACGCACTTTAGAATCCTTTCACATCATTTCAACTCTACAACACATATCCCCAGGATATACCCAGACTCTCACTCGATTATCAGTTTGTCGCAACGCACGTCCAGATTTCTCGCTTACGCCCCACATCAGAATTTATCTAGACCCTTGCACCTAATCTCGTGATGACTTTATTTTCACAACAAGTTTCACGACACACAATCAATTACAACTTGCAGATAAGTCCAAATTCTTTAATTAGTTCATTCATAGATGACCATTACTGATCATCTATGCCTTATACAACCCATAAGGCCAGATACCAATTGGAACCTTCTCAGTTTCAATTAACTTGTGTGAGTCCCTTCAGTCGGGACTACGTCGTCTAGTTCACTTTGTTGAGATACCAATTGCACTTAACCCATACCACAAGCTACAATAGTAGCTAGCGAGCCCCACAAAACTGCTAATTTCAATCATAGAACTTGGTCGAACCCAATTCTTAACCGCCTCAATCTTTAACTGATGGTAACCAGACCTTAAATCAAGCTTAGAGAAAACCGATGCACCTTGCAATTGGTCAAAAAGGTCATCTATCCGAGGCAATGGATACTTGTTCTGAAAGGTGACCTTATTCAACTGTCGGTAGTCTATACACATCCTCTCTTGCAAGTGATGGTGTTATCACTTTTGTTGCTCTAGTTCAGACCATAGAATGAAAGAAGAAATATACCAATTTGTATCACTTAGATAACAATTGGATTCAAGTCATAGCACGAAGGAATAGAAAGAAGTGAGTTTTTCCTAAAGTTTTATAGCCTCTCAAATAAAAGTACAGCCGTCATCGTACTGTTCCGCAAGACTCTACTAGACTCGTTTTGGTACAATGAGATCAACGAAGCTAGGGCTCTGATACCAACTTTATCACGACCCAGACCGTCATGATTGGCGCCCACACTAACTCTCCAGTGGAAGAACCACTACTACAACCCAAACCAAGCAGCTAAACCAAAACTAAGGCATTTAAAATATGAACGCAGATTTAAATGACAACAAAAATGGAGTCCCCATAAACTCCAAGGTTTTTAACAAACAACTAACCAAACTAATGCGGAAATTCAATCCCTAGAACCTGAAAGTCATTGTACCAAAACTCTACTAACGACAAGTCTAAGAACAAGGGGTACAACTCCGAAACTAAACAACACCTTAAACAAAAGTTAGACTCCAAAAAAAGTGGACTTAACAAGAAAGATCCATGGCACCCTGAAAGATATGGTTCACCTTTGAATCCGGTCACGCTCAATAGTCACCTAGCTGAGGTCTATCAATAGCCACATGAAGATGCCATGTACTCAACAAAGAAAGAGCAAGTGCAGTATTAGTACACAACCAGAGTGTACTAGTAGGATCACACGGCTATCCTAATAAGTGTAACATACATTAGTCAATACAACAATATAATCACAACACAATATAATCACATGCACATATCAAACATATATAATATCATCAACATATACGACCAATGAACAACTTCATAATTCTCACATATCACAGTTATATCAATTTAGAGCAACATACCGTCTTCCAATATCAATCGTCATTAGATATGAACAAACTCATCACAATTTAATAGTCCTCTCACGGAACCCAATTCAATAGTCCCCTCATGGAACCTACACCCAAACAGTTAGCACACTGAAACGTGGTACCCGATCTAATGATTATGACAGAATGTGGCAACTGATCCCATAATTATGCCGGAACGTGGCAACCGATCCAAGTTAGTTATGCCGAAATATGACAACTAATCCAAGTTAGTTATGCCGGAACGTGGCAACCGATCCAAGTTAGTTATGCCGGAACGTGGCAATCGATCCATTCAACACACCACAATCACAAGTATATTCTCCATATCATACATTTAAGTCATGATTTCATGGTAACTAGCATTCATCTATCTCATTTACAACAAGTGTGATCAATACAGCAACATTCATATACATACATGTATCATAATGAAGCCAGAACAAACATACATCACACAATCATAGAATCACAACCATCACCTACCTCGAAACTAGCTTGAAACCCTAAGAAACCTGATCCTTCCCTTTTCGGATTTGTTCCGCTTGTTCTTGGTCTACAAAATAACAATATAATATGGAAATCAATAAACAATCATTAATTACCCGAATTACTAATAATTCTATGAACCCTAGATCAAATCCAATATCCCAATTATCCAAATTAGGGTTGTTTCCACCATAGAATCTATAACAAAACCCTCCCCCATCAATATTCACCCATTCTATTACGTTCAACGGATCGAAAAACGGATTTGGAGACTCAAAAGCTTACCTTTAGCCTCAAGAATGGTGAAAAACGAGTAGGAGTCGCCTGGGGTTCATTCCCTAGCTCTAAAAATTGAAAAGTGCAAAATAAGGTCGTTTAAGGGTTTATTTACGACTTTAAGTCACCTCGAACCCGCCACAGCGGCCCTCACTCCGCTGTAGCGTCCCCGCCAGAGCGACACCTATCCCGCTAAAGTGGCTTGCACGAAACCAGTGAGCTATTTAAAGAATTCCAAGACCCCCATTTCACAACACACCTCTAACCAATGACGATAAAAAAAATACCCTTTACGCTAAGATCGATTCCAGGAGTTCTACTCGCCCGAATTCAATTCCATAAAGTTGTACGGGTTCTTTAACGAGTTATATAACTACTCATGTAATAAAAATCATAATTAACTCACCCGGTTGTTTCCAGATTTCCCTACACCTTAACGACTCTGATTTCGTCCAAATTTGGACTAGGTTGGGAAATCCAAAGTTACTACTCAAAAATTTCTGACTCCAATTCTTTCCCCATCGGCTTTTCTATAACGATGGGAAAAAGGTTGTTACAGATAAGGCACCACAAGCAGTTTTTCATACACTACCCTTTTTTGGTTGTAAAAAGAGGGGCTTCATCAAACTTTTAAACTACATTTTAAAATATTATTATTATTATTATTTATTATTATTAGTATTATTATTATTCTTAAAACACACAATTTAGTATATCTTCTATATTTCTATGATAAGAAACAATATGCACATACTAGTACTACACATTCTTAACTATAAATGGACGGATTTCCTCACATTTTTAAACTACGATTTTTTATATTTTCTATTCTTCTCTTCTTAAAACCTCAGTGAAATTAGAACACTCCATAACATGAATGTTAAATTAATCTAATACTCCAGCTAAAACATCCAATTTAGTATATCTTCTATATTTTATATCAATATTTATTTATATTATATTAAATTAAGAACGCCTACAAAACAATAATAACAAAGTATTGCACTATCGGAAGGGAGTAGAAATTCTATTTAAGAGTTGTAACTAAGACATTTTAAGAGTGAATTATATTTTATTTAGCAATATTCATATTATTATTAAAAATAGTGTGGTACATGGTTTGATTTTCACGTGCAACGCACGTGCGTCAAAACTAGTATATAT
>JAJOOR010001764.1:0-60566 GCA_036250505.1 Solanum acaule
TTTACTATAAGTGTAGGTTCCGGCAAGTGATCCCTCCTAGCTAGTTTGAAGTGTTGGATTGCTTTCCTCCAAGACTTGGTATGTCCTCATGGATTCGATGATAAGACTTTTAAGTTCTTTTGTTCATGTAATAGACTTCTTTTGATTGTAAAGGGCCGTGTCCCTACTTATGTTTTGTGACTGTGTCTAAGATGGCCATGTGAGACTTAGACTTTCGCTGTGTGTTTTTAAAGTTGTTTTAGGAAGTTTAAATGTGTGGATGTAAATAAGTTTTTTTTTTATTCCGCACTATTTTCATTATTGAATGCAATGAATGACTATGTGGCTCGTATAAGACCCCTTCGGGGTCGAGTAAGCCTTGTTACGACTTGGGGGTGCTCCTGGGTCGTGACAGTAGGGTCACGTCCCTTTACAATCGAAAGAGTCTAACAATGTCTATTACATGAAAGAAAAGAAACTTCTAAACACTTGTCCTCGATCTATGAGGACATACCACTTAGCCTTGAAGGAATCTCGATCCAAGCCCTTGAACTAGAGAGAAGCAATCACTTACCAGAATCTACACTTGTAGTAAAATAAGATAAATATGAGTTAGCACACAAAAATGTACTAAGTATGATGACCATGCAAAAACATGCTTTAAAAGGGACATTTTGGTTGGAAACCATGCATTATGCAACTTTTTAGAAATATCAAGTACAATAGTTTAAGAGATATCAAATACAAGTATAATCATCATACAAGTCATAATATCACATTTAAACATAATCAATATGTAAACCCTTTTTACCTTCACCTTAGACCTTCATCTCAAGTAACCCTCATGCTATACCTTGTGCAATGTATGGATAGCGTCCCATACCACCATCCACACTAAAGTACCACATTAAGGTCACCAAAAGTGAACTTACCATTTATCCTTTCCACCTTTACACAATACACAACATAAGAGACATAAACATTTTATAAGACATGACAAGGGGAAAAATACAACCCAAGTATAACATGCATTATCACATTAAGCATTTAAGAGACAACATTCTTCAATAACTTCATTTATGACACTTTCATACATTAGTCATTAAGACTTAGAGAGCTCACTATGACCCTCTCAAAGCCTACTCGTGCAATGCATGGATGGCATCCCATTCTACCACCCATACTTCATAGAACTTCTCAAGAAACCACAATGCACATCTCACATGATGGGAATAGGCATTAACCGACATAGACCATGAGAGCTAACCATGGAATTCGGTGTCGTATGGCCCCACACCGTAAAGAGGTATTCTACTTGCCTAAGGTAGAACTAGGTATATTTAGGTTGGATGGAATCCACTGGTTAAAATCCTATGTGGGCACATAGTTATGGGATATGAAGATGTTCATTGGAACCCTAGCCTAACATTGGGATAGTTTCCATCTTACCATATCCACTCGGTGCTTAGCCTCCATTCCCATAGAATATTTCATTTACATTTCATTATTGTGCTTGAGAGGAATGCCATTAGCCTATCAACCCAAGTTACATCATTACACAAGGAAGGAATGTTATAGGCCTATCGATCCATGGTACATTCAAGGATAGCTCTAGAGTCTTCATGAAAGGAATTCCATAAGCCTATCGATTCATGGTTCCTCATTACATTCTTATACTCATAAAAGGAATGCTACAAGGCTATCGATTCATAGTACACTGACTCATTAAGAAAGGAATGCCATTAGCCTATCGATTCTAGAGTCTTCATCACATTAGGTCATTTATGAAAGGAATGGCTTAAGCCTATCGATTCATATCCATTAAGTGAAGAAACATTCAGTATACAAGAAAAAGATGCCTAAGCCTACCAATTCAAGATACAACAATACATAGAAGAAACCCTTCACATTCCATCATCATCATTCATGAGTGTCAAATTGAGAAATAGCCTTTCACTAATAACACATTTAATCACTTCATAATCATACATAGTAATTAAACACCTCCACCTTTCAAGTGGATCAATAGCTCAAGCACAATTCTACTTCAACATGTAATTAGGTCATAACTTGCCCTCTCAAGGCCATGATCACAAGTCATCAACTCACCAACAATTTACCATAATTAAGGCATGATGATGATACAATTCAATAACCTAAAGCAATTTAGACATATTCCATTTATAAGCTTTCATAATCATCAAACCCACTTCATAAAGGCACAATTTAGGAATTGAGAGAATTCATATGTTCATAGAGTATTTTCATCATAAATCATCAATCAAACACAAATACAATCATTATATGTCATTAATAACCATTTGAACTCGTTTGAAGAAGGAACCATGAGATTAAGTAAAACCCTAGGTTTTTCATGAACTTGAAAACTTTGAAAAATCACTTTGAATTGACTCTAGGGGTGAAAGCTACCCCTAGATGAAGGATCACCATACCTTTCTTGTGATTCCCTAAGAAATTTGAAGAACAAATGCCTTGAATCCACAACCCTAGCTCTTACTTCTTTTTCTTCTTCTTTATTTGGGAACTTCTAGAGAGAATATTTGAAAGGAGGAACTCTTTGGTTGATTTGGGGAAATTAGGAGTAAATGACTTGTTTTAGGACTTAAAACTATATATACTAGTGATATAAAACAATTAAAATCAACCCCACATATTAATTAATTAATATGAGATTACTCAAACACCCTCAACTTAAGGCAGCCCGTCAGGGACCACGCCCACTTGGACAGTTCGTGAGGGGCACCACGGCTCGTGGTGGTACCCATGGTCCCTTAGGCAGTAGCCTCCTTCACCTAGCTAAGCCCTCAAGGGCCTAAAGGAGAACCACGAGACCTCCCACGATCCGTGGTCAAGACCACGAGTCGTGGTGATGGTCGTGGTTTTGAGGCAGTGGCTTGGCCAAGCTGCCTTGCCTCCCCTTGAGGCTAAGTGATCTTAATGACCACTTTGATGGACCATTTAGGGCACCATGGCTCGTGGTGGTGCCCGTGGTCTTTGGGGTAGTAGCTCCCTCATCAAGAGACAACCAACCTAAAGCTAAGGCAACCCCACGAGCCTTCCCATGGCCCGTGGTTAAGGCCATGAGCCGTGAAGTGGATCGTGAAGGGGTGCCTTGGCTTGGCACCAAACTTGGGCACACTGCCTTGCCACCACGGGTGGCACCACGGCTCGTGGTGAACACAATGGGTCGTGAAGACCCTCGTGGTCTAGGTAGGCAGTAACTAGGCCTAGTTTTAGGTAGCTTAGGTTCCCAAACCATGGCCTACACCCAAAACCTTTAGCCCTTGCCCTTAACTCTTGACGTTAACCCCCACGTTTAGTCTCTAGTTTAGCCTATCATTTTTTGAGTCATTACATCACTGGCATGAAGGCACTGACGTCGTATAGGTTTGGATACTTGTCAACTACTACATCCGTGGACAATATCTTTTCTTCTAGGATGGTCCTCAATCCCTCGGCCTTCAACCGATTGAGTAACCAGGGAGGAGTACCCTAAACTGGTGGTGCTGGAACCACCGTCTATGCTGGAGCTGGCACTGAATCTGCAATAGGAGGGGTCGACTCCAGAAACCTAGAGGGATCTTGATGAGCTTTTGCACGATTCTCTGCTCGCCAGGTCTGTAGTAATTGACCATCATCAGACTCATAGAATAAAGCCTGAGAATCAAAGGACTCCCCATCACTGCCGGAGTTGTGCTCCGATCTCTCAACTACGAGCGCCTTCCCCTTGCCTTTGCCTCCCTTCGGAGGTGGTTTCTTGCTCTTTTGTAGTGGAAGCAATTGCTCCCTCATTTATCACAATATCCCGTGCTCCTTTGTAGGGCGGTATGCCACTTTCATCCAAATTAGTTGTAGCCATATCTGCAAAGCACATCGAAAAGTGTTAGAAATAATGCAAGAAAATTGTAGAAATCAAAGTTGTAGAAAGACTCGCCGAACCAGTCGGCGATTTGCTGAGTCGCTTAGGCGAGCCAGATCTGGCTCGCCAAAAGGACTAGCTCTAACAATTTCAAGAATTAAGGCATGTCGGTGATGCTTGATGAGTCCACAATTTGGACTCATTTAGGGATTTTTAATAGAATTAGTGTCCTCAAATGCATATTTTATGCCAATAACTGATGTAAATCCTTGATTTTCAGGTATATAGATTGAGGTACAAAGCATGGACACTAGTGAACAAAAAGGAACAAGGTAGCTGAAACAGCGAAGAAAAGAAGGCTTGGCAATCGCCTAACCCATTGGGTGAGCCACCGAATGGCTATGATCTCGCCTAAAGTTCCACTGTACCAGGCCCTGAAGGAGAAAATCAAGTCGGCGATGGAAAGGAGCATTCGACAAGTCACCAAACGGTTCCGCGATGCAGTGCTTTATTGCCCAAAGTTACAGAACTTGAAGTTGCTGAAGGCCAAATCAAAAAGGCGATGTAATTGACAAAGGGCGTATCACCGAGTGGATCGGTTATCCCGACTCATTGCGCCAAATGGCCCTTCGCAGCACATTTTTGGCGACTATAAATACATTTTTAAATTCTTAGTTTGGTATCTAGTTTTCAATAGAATATTCAATTTTGAAGTTGAGAGCTTAGAACTGAGAGTTTGGAGACAATATTTTCTTTAGCTTTGAAGATTTCCATTTTTGAGAAATTGGAAGTGGGTCTTTGAGATTCTTCAACCTTCACCTTTGTAAAGATGAAATTAATCTTACCCAGTTGATGGAAACACAATTTGGCAATGATTTCTATCTTTTTATGATGTCTAGCTAAAACCCCTATTCTTGGGGTGTGATTCTGTGATTATGGGTTGATTTAGCTGTTGGGTATTTTTAATTGATAGTTTAAATGCTGTTTAAAAGTGATTTCATTTAGTAATTGTGGCTTAATCTAAAGGGTTGTAGTTGCAAATGCGACTCTACCTTCGTGTTTTTGGCTTACTCGAGAGAGAGGTTTTAAACCAAGATTACTGATTTGATGGTATGTGGGTATTGGGTTGTCATGGGTTCAATTTGAGAGAGTGAATCCTATACCCTTTTCCACACATTCAGCTCGAGAGAGTGAATGGACTAAAGTTGAGGCTATTCTTAATTGCTGCTTATTGGTGTTCAAGAGAAACCAATTTGATTTGGGGTAAATTGTTTGAGAGAAAGTTTATCCCTACTAAAGTCTAGCTTATTAACTGATTTACAACTATTTACTATTAATTGCAATCACCCATTTGTCTACCTTATCCCATAATCCAATCACATCCCAAGAATCGGTCTCTATACTTGTTATTTTCGTGTTATTTAACACTTGTGTCACCCTAAACTTAAACCATGCTTTTATTCGTAAATGTTTTTACCTATGATTGACTTGAGCATATTCATGCTTTTCTATTGATTCTCAAATACGTACCACTCCTTGTGGGATTCGACCCCAACTCACTTAGTTGGGTTATATTACTGACTAACGATCGTTGGCACTTAGTATTAGATGAAGTGTCCTGATACATGAAGTCAAAATGGCGCCGCTATCGGGGAGTGGTGTTACTTGAGAATTTTTAGTTAAGTTGAATTTTGTTCTTGTTAATTATAGTTGAACTTACTTAATTTTAGTTTTGTGTTGCTTGTTTGTGTTTTAAAACAGGAAGTATGAGTGTGAACGACAGCAATGGCAGCCAAGTAGGCCATCAATATGACATCAGAAACCTCAACAATGTCAATGAGCTGAATGCTAATGACCCCCATCTTATGGGTGGTATTGGTGCCATTCGCTTGCCTCCGGCCGAAGGGAATGCGGTGTTCCACATCACAAGTACAATGTTGTAGCTATTGCAATTAAAGGGGCTATTAAGTGGTTTGGCTCATGAGGATCCTCGTGAGCTTATTAGAAACTTCATGGATGTATGCAGACCATTCTCCTTCAAGAACATCTCCCAAGAGTCGGTCCAGTTAAGGTTGTTACCGTTCTCTTTGATGGGAGAGGCATGTAAGTGGTTGGCTGAATTGCCACGTGAATCAATCACTTCATGGGAGGAGTTGGTCACCACATTTCAAGTGCGATCTTTACCTCTTTCGAAGATGATGAATCTTCGGGACAATATTCAGAGCTTCAAGCATTTAGAAGGCAAGCCAATTCATGAAACTTGGCTGCGATTCAAGAAGATGGTGCTTCAATGCCCAACTCATGGCTTACTTGATAACATGTTGCTGCCGTATTTTTATCGGAGCCTTGACTCGGTAAACAAGAGTGTTGCTGACTAACTTTCTCTGAGAGGTTTGATGCAACAACATTATGTGATAGCGGCTCAGCTTTTGGATGGCATGACCACAATTAATCAGGCATGGTATACCCGTGAAGACCGGGTCTCCTTTCTCACATTTTAATTAACCAAGGAACAGATGGAGAAAGACCAAGAGAGGGACCAGAACATGGCCAAGATCATGATACAACTTGACATTTTGTCCAAAAATGTCATGGGAGCTGGTGCTCGAAGTGTCAATGTTGTGGATGTCGGGTGTGCTAATCCGGATGATTCCAAGTTTGAGGCTTTTTATAATGAAGAGGTGAATTTCCTATCCAACCAAGGTGGTGGCTATCGTTCAAACTACCCGAGGCAGGGTGGTAACCAAGGTTGGAAGGATCGTGATCGAGAATGGAGGGACCGAAATCCTAATTGGAAGGATGGGGAGAAGGATAGGTATGTGCATCCCCATGAGCGCCAAAAGCCAAAGGATTTGGAAGGTGGTCGGTTTGAGAAAATGCTATCTCGTATCCGCAACAAAGTTGAGGGGTCGGACAAGATTTTGAAAGAAATGAAAGAAAATGTGTCGACCCTTAGCAAGACCGTTACCTCCCATTAAGTATCGATCAAGCAGTTGGAGACCTAAATGGGTCATATCTCGTCTCATTTGAACCCGAGACAACAAGTGGGTTTGCCTAGTGATACTATGGCTAACACCAAGAATGAGGTTTGAGTGTGGACTTGCGTCATGCCGCGACGTTAACTAAGGTGCTTCTTGGGAGGCAACCCAAGTTTTATTTTCTTTCTTTTTTATTTTGAAATAATGGTGTGTTGAATATGCAGGTCAAAGTGTGGAAAATGTTTGAAAAATGTAGGTTGGCGAGCTGATAGTCCAGTCAGTGACTCACCGAAGAGGTCGGCGAGCCTGATTTGGACCACCATTGGACTCAAGACAATTTTAAATTAGAATCTGTAAAACTCGGTGAGCCCAGGAGAAACTTGGCTAATCACCGACCTGGTCGGCGATCACGATCTAGTCCACCGTTTGGACCCCCACATTATCTGGAGGTCCTGTAAAACTCAGCGAGGTAAGTGCCCATTCGGCGTGTCGCCGACTGGGTCGGCGAGCAAAACTAATGTCGCCGAATTGGCGAGAACTGGATGGTTTTTAAAGGCCAAAGGTTTAAACTTCCAACTCTTTCACTTTCTCTCACTTTTGAACTTCCCAAACTCACACCCGAACTTTAGTTTCTCGTACTTTTTGCATTTTAGAGGGTTTTAGTCATCAGATTTGTGTTCGGAGTGGATTACTTTGCTGCCTAGCATTTCAAATTATTTTAATCGGCATCTAAGGTTGATTTTCTGAACCCCGAGTTTATTTTTTGAAATTTGTACTCTTGTGCAGTTGAATTTTGTCTTAGTGATGTGTGATGGGCCTCTTTAATCTTAATTGTTTATGTGCATGCCTGTTTTAATTCAAACATTTCACCTGTATTGCCTTTAGTGTTGAATTCCCATATTTTTGTGCCTTGAAAATTAGTTAAATATATGGGGTTGTGCTCTTATGTTGTTGAGTCTAGTCGGGTGAAGTCTGTTGGGTCTAGTCGGGTGAAGTCTAAGTAGCCCGCATCTTTGCCAAATGATGAATTTTGCCCAATGTAGAGTGGTTGACATCATTCTTAAGGGCAAAAGTTATCAAATGGCTGAATTTGGCCAAACTAGGAGAAGTCTGAGTATCCCGGGGGCATGGGTGTATTGGGTCTGAGCTTAATTTGATTAGTGCATGCTTTGATTTTGTTTTCGAGGGTTGAGGGGTTGAATTTGAGAAGTTGGTTGAAAGTAGGCACGTTGGGTCATTTCGCGGGCTGGGTCGAGCTCGCCGAACCACTCAGCGTTTCACCGAAGTTCCCCATCTCACCTTTAATTTCATGCTAAATGAGTAGTTTGGTTCTGTAACTTTTGGTGAGAAGCCTGAGGTCGCCGAAAGCACTCGGCGACTCGTTGATAGCTCTTCTTGATCACCCTTTGTCTACACCCCTGACCCTTAATTGCACTGTAACTTTCGGCGGGCTAATCCTTGCTTGCCGAATGCTGTCGGCGATTCGCCAAAAGGCCCTTCCATCGCTGACATGCCAATTTTTTTTGAGATTTTTGAGCCAATCCTTTCGGCCAGCTCGATCTAGCTCACCAAAGAGATTCGAGGACTCGCCGATGCAACTATTTTTCTGTGATTTTGCTTGAAGTGTTTTTCACTTTTCTTGATGTTTTTGTAGACATGGCTAGACGAAAAGGTTGCTGGTAGGGACATGCCACCCCGAAAGAAGGCTAATGGGATAAAAATGAATGAGGATACAGCTGCATCCAAGGGCAATGCCACCAAACTTCCCACAACTGGTGGGAAAGGCAAAGGAAAAGGAAAGGCACATGCATCGTCGGAAGCCAACTTCGACAATAATGGTATCTATGCCACGCACCTCACTACTTCTGAGAGTGAGGGTGAGCACCGGGAGGATCAGACTGTAGCTTCGGAGCCTGAAGATGATGAACTATTGGAAGCACATAGGGCTGAGTTGCGATAAAAAAGAATGAACGATCCGTCTAGGATCAAGACTCCTCAGCCCACCACTACTCCTCCTCCAGCTCCAACATAGGCCGTGGTCCTAGCACTACCAGTATAGGGTCCTCCTCCCAAGTTTATGAACAAATTAAAGACTAAGAGGCTGAAGAAAATCATTGAAGAGAAGCGTCTGTCTACTGATGGGGTCATCGACAGGTACCCAGAGATTATGAGCTGTCTGAAGTCTCATAATTTCTAGATCTTCACCAAGCCTCGTGGCCTGTATATTCCAAATTGGGTCTGAGAGTTCTACGCTGCTTATGGGTCCTTGATACCACAGAGAAAGAAAAAGGCATCAGTTTTTAAACTGGTTGACTATGTAGTTGTCTGGGGAAAGAAGGTCATATGTGATAGTGATGCCATTAATGTTGTCCTGGAATGTCCTGATGATATTGATGATGAGTGCCATCATCTGATCAGGACAAATACTACGAAAAATATGAAGAAGTGGTTGACCGTGCTAATATCAGACGGTACCCCCAAGTGGCTGGAGATTGGAGAACATATTGAAAAGAAGGATCTTAATGTAGCTGCAAGGTTCTGGTTTGGCTTCATCAGCAACATTGTCATGCCATCCCAAAACGAGTCGATCCTCCGCCTAGCCAAGGGAGCCTGTCTGGGTTACATCATCAAGGAGACAAGGATAAATCTGGGGATAACTATGGCACAGGAGATGGTCCTGAAGGCCAACCAGCGCAGACCTTACTTCCTTTCCTGGTGTTGAATACCGAGCTGTGCAGATGGGCTCAGGTCCCTAGAGATGCAAAGAAGGATATGGAAGTGATTCCCACATCTTCTATCGATATCTGGAGGATTGAGGTGGAGTATTTAAAGGATGAGGCGGAGAAGAAGAAGGCCGCCCCGATGGATACATCCTCGGTTGTGGATCCTCAGGCATTACCTACAGAGGCACCTTTGCCTACTCCGACCTCTGGGCCTTTAGGTACTTCTAGTGCTGTCCCTTCTGACACTCCTAGTTCCTCTGCTGCTACATTGCCTCCCAGAGCTGCTGCTGTTGCTGTTTTTCAGATGCTCACTTAGTCCGCATTACTTCGGATGGGGCATTTAGCCCATTTTGCCGATCGTCGTGTTGCTAGACTTGAGGTCTTCTTTCCAGGCATGATTCAGACAGCCCTGGCTGATGCTGTGACACCATTGAGTTCTACCATTGATGACTTTGCGGCTAGGATAGCGGTGTGTGAGTGTGCCCAAGGGGTCACCGAGGAGGTGACAACTCTAAAGGCCACTATTGCTGCACTGAGGAGTGATGTCGATCAACTGAAGTCCACCGACATGTCTATGATTTTTGAGACAGTGGAGATTCCAGATGTGCCAGATATGCCTCTGTCTACCACCGGAGATGAGGTTAGAGTTGAAGAGGCGACTGATCTCGAATCTGAGGTAGAGACAGATGAAGAGATGCTTGGGGTTGGTGAGGAGGTTTTGTATGAGGGCCTTACAGAGACTAAGGAGGCCATGATAGATGTAGTTGTGCAGACCTCTTTGGCAGATACGCCTTTGGCTGACCCTACTAGAGCGGATGATACTGTGGATGTGACTCTGGGTACTGAGGCCCGAGATCAGAGTGATACACCGGGCACTGATGCCTAGACAGATGGAGTGACTGTTTAGACAAGATCCCTCTTTACCTCCTTCTCTGTCTTACTTTATTTTGACTCTTGGATATTATTTTGCTTGCATTTGAAGACAAATGTTTTTTTCATTTGTGGTGGGGTGAGGCCCACCTTTTATGACCTTTTGTGATGATTATTCTGTGTATATATTGGGTTTTGAGCTATAATTGTGTTTTGCACTATTTTTGTGGATGATTGAGCCTGTGTCTCCTTGTTTTTAATTGTAAATGATTTTTGGACCCTGTGAAAAAAATTGTGCCACCTCGTGTTTGTGTTTGAATGTGGCTGTTCTCTTGCAAATTTGAGTATCGGTCTTGATCAATATCGATGACTTGAATAGTGCTCATAATCGAACAAAAATGAATGTGCGGCTACGATGAGGCCAAATGAAGTTGCATATATAATAGGTGAACTTTTTGCATCTCGTTGTGACTAGCCAAGTATCAAATTGAGTCTCTAGTGATGAACATTGCACACTAGCAAAAGTGTGGAGTCTTGTTTGACATTGGTGTCAATGCCTTGTGTGATGAGCTTACCGTGAACCGTGTGTGGTGACACCTAGAATTTGCCTTATTGGTCCGGTTGAATATGTGATGCAATCTCTTGATATGATCTTAGGCAACTTTGAAGAGTGTAAAACAATTTGACATTATACCTCTTTTTATGGCCTACCTTGTGAGTGTGTGAACTTTGCTTGAACACCCTTTGAGCCTTAACCTTTTCTTGGAAGAAACTTGATGAAATTGTGACCTTTCTTTAGCTCTTACCTATAATCCTCATGATTTGTGGTTTGTGTGAATAACCAACTTAGGCTAAGTTGGGGGTGTGGTGAAAAGAGAAGGTAAATCAAGAAATGCAAAGAAGTCCCCTTGACCCATGATGTTGAGAAAGATGGAACCCCTCCATACAAAAAAAAGAGACAAAAATAAGAAAAGAAAAGAATGAATAAGTTGTGGAATAAAGTTGTGGAAGTATAAAGAAAATGGGGTGTCCAACAGTCCTTGGAAGATGAATAATGGGGTGACTTTTGAGCATAAATGAGAATGATGAAGAAAAGATAAGAAAGTGTTGTTCACCCCACATTTTATAAGGATTACAACCACTGAGCTTAAATGCCTATATGTTTGCACTCAGCCCCATTACAAGCCTTGAAAAGAACTTTTTGATCTTAAGTGAGCTGAAACAATTGTTGATTGGAAAATAAAGGCAAACATATGGGTGAAGTCATGCATTGTGTTCATCTTTGTGAGTGTGAGTGTTGCATTTGATTCCGGAACTTTAAATTGTTGAACCATTGTGTGTGAATATGGAATCATTCTTTGTGTGAGGGCATTTGAGTAGATTTGTTGAGCTTGAACTTGCATTTGAAGCAAGTATTGTGAACTTGAGAATCTTTGATAATGGTGAGTCACACCTTGAATCTTTGAGTGCAGAATTGATCCTTGCATGAGTAAGTTGAGTCTTTTTGTCTGCATTCATGTTTGAGTCTTGTGTAGCACTATTTGAGACATCCTTTTTGAGCTGCTGAACTTGAGTTTTACTTGAGGATAAGCAAAAGTTTAAGTTGGGCGTGTGGTGAGCCCACAAATTTGACTCATTTAGGGCTTTATTTTATTAGAAATTGTGTCCTCAAATGCTTATTTTATCTCAATATCTGATGAAAACCCTTAAATTTCAGATATTTGAGGTTTGAAGGAAAACATGGACACTACTTCGCAAAAAGGAACGTAAAGGCTGAAAAGAACGAAGGAAATGAAGTCTTGAGGATCGCCGAGTCCACTTGGCGAGTCACCAAAGGGTCTTACTTCGCCTTTTGTTCCAGTGTGCTGAGCCTTAAAGGAAAGGATCAAGTCGGCGGAAATGAAGCAGTCGGTGCATCGCCGAGAAGTTCCGCGAGGCAGTACCATGTCGCCCAATGACCCAGAGCACGACGATACTGAAGGATGGTGCAAGACGGCGATGAACTACACCAAAGGATGAATCGCTGAGTTGATCGGTGATTTCGACTAATGTCGCCGAATGGTCTGCTGCAACACAGATTTCTTTGAAATCTATATATACTCGTTGAGAGTTGTGCTTAGTATAAGATATTTAGTGTGGAACAATTAATATAATTTTTAGTACTTTTTATTTTTGCTCTGAGTTTGAAAGGGTTTTGAAAACTTGAAGAAGAAGAGGGTTTCATCTCCAAGGATTTGGACTTGGGTCTCTTGGATTCTTCATTCTTGGCCTATAACAAGACTTAAATCTTCATACCCATTTTAATGCAAGGTCATTTAGGTATAAATTTCTATCTCTTGATGTGTGGCTAAAAACGCCAATTCTTGGGGTGTGATTTTGTTAATATGGGTTAGATTAGTTGTTGGATCTTGGTTGCTGATAGTTTATTCGTAGTTTAAATGTGATTTCGTTTAGTGGTTGTGGATGAACTTAATGAGGTTGTAGTTGCAAATATAATCTCATATATGTGTTTTTGGCTTGTTCGAGAGAGGTGGTAAAACTAAGACCACTAAATTGATGGCCAATGCGAGTGGGTCGACATGAGGTTCAACTCGACAGAGTGAACCCTAGTCCCACGTCCACACACTCAGTTCAAGAGACTGAGTGGGTTAAGGCGGAGGTTGTTAATCATGCGGCAAGTGGGTGTCTGAGAGGAACCCACTTGAAACGGGGTAAGTTACTCGAGAGAGAGCTTATCCCCTTTAAAGTCTAGCCTAGTCACAAATACTCATTGAATTTACTATCAAAAGCATGTACCCAATGATTTAGTCTATCCCATATTCCTATGACTTCCTAAGAATTCCCCTCTCATTACTTAGATTTCCTTGTTAATTTTGTTGTTTTTACTTACAAGTGACAAAACCCTCATTGTTAATTGACACTTTTTTGTCCCCCTTTAATTTACAATGTTTTTAATCGTTAATGTCTTTAGCTACGACTAGTTAGAACTAATTTTATTTGTCTTTTAATTCTCAAAAACCACTCCCTTGGGACTCGACCCCAACCCTTGGTTGGGTTATTATACTATTGCACGATCGTACATACTTGCATCGGAAGTTGTGTCATTGATTACAGAAACATCAAAATGGCGCCGCTGTCGGGGATCAAATCAGGGTCACCAGCATGACAGGTGGGAATACTTACCACTATACTACAACGACCATAGTCTTTGGAACAATGGAGATTCCAGATGTGCCTGAGATCCCTCATACCACGACCGGACATGAGGACAGAGCGAAGTAGATAGTCGATCCTAAGTCAGAAGTAGATACTGATGAAGATATATATGAGGAGACTGAGGGAGCTGCAGATGAAGACCTGACCGAGACGGAAGCAATTATGATAGATGCTGTTGTGCAATCTTTCTTAGAACCTGTTGCTTGTTCCAGTGGAGCTGGTCTTTCTAGGAGTCGCTCCGGACACTGAAGCCAGACAGATGGAGCGACCAATTAGCCAGGATCCCCTCTTTACCTCCCTCTCTGTCATTCTTCATTTTACCTTTCGAATTCTGTGTTATTTGCATTTGAGGACAAATTGCTTTTATTTGTGGTGGGATGAGGCCCACCTTTGTGTGCTATTAACGTTTGTGTTTTGTGTTTAAATTGTGTTTACACTATTTTCTGTGGATGATTGAGCTTATGGCTCATTTTGTTTTCAATTGCAAAATGATTTTGATCCGTCCGAAATTTTTTTTGAAATTTTTTTGCCACCTCTCGTGTGTTGAATGTGGCTGTTCATTTGCAAAATTTAAGTCTCGGTTACAATCAATATCGATAACTTGAATAGGGATCTCAATCGAATGAACATGAATGCATGACTACAATGAGGCTAAAGGAAGTTGCATAGATAATATGTGAACTCTTTACATCTTGTTATGACTAGCTTAGTATCGAATTGAGTCTCTTGTGATGATCACTGCACACTAGCGAAAGTGTGGAGTCTTATTTGATTGTAGTGTCAATGCTTAGTGTGATGAACTTACTTTGAACCATGCATGATAGATCCTAGAATTTGCCCCGTTGGTCCGGTCAACTAAGTGATGCTATCTCTTGATATAATCTTAGGCAACTTCTAAGAGTGTGAAACAATTTGACATATACCTCTTTTGTGACCTACCTTGTGAGTGTGTGAACCACTTTTGAAACACCCCTTGAGCCTTACCTTTCTTTGGAAGAAACTTGATGAAAACGAGAACTTTCTTTATCCATCACCCATAATCCTCATGAAGTTGTGTTTAGTTGAACAACCAACTTAGGCCAAAAGCTTAAGTTGGGGGTGTGGTGAAAAGAAAAGGGAAAGTCAAGAAGTGCAAGAAAAGTCTCCTCTTACCCATGGTTCTAGGAAAAATGGAACCCCTCCATATAAAAAAAATAGAATGAAAAAGAAAGTTGCAGAATAAAGTGCAAAAGAAATAGGGTTCCCAAAAAACAAAAATCCATGGAAAGTGAATAATAGGATGACTTATGAGCACTAAAGAGAATGATGAAGGAAAATGAAAGGAGGTGTTGTGAACACCACATTTCATGAGGATGAAAGTCACTGAGCCTAAATGACCATACTTTTGCACTCAGCCCTATTACAAGCCTTGAAAAGACCTTTTTGATCTTGAGTGAGCTGAAACAAATGTTGTTTGGAAAATACGGGCAAACCTATGGGTGAAAGCATGCATGGTGTTCTTCTTTGTGAGAGTGAGTGTTGCATCTGATTCCGAAGCTTTAAGTTGGGCGTGTGATGAGTCCACAAATTGGACTAATTTAGGGCTATATTTTAATAGAAATTGTGTCCTCCAATGCTTATTTTATCTCAATATCTGATGAAAAAACTTAAGTTTCAGGTATTTGAAGTTTGAAGGAAAGCATGGACACTACTTCGCAAAAAGAAATGAAAAGACTGAAAATAACAAAGAAAATGAAGGCATGAGGATTGCCGAGTCCACTTGGCGAGTTGCCAAAGGGTCTTACTTCGCCTTTTGTTCCAGTGTGCTGAGCCCTAAAGGAAAGGATCAAGTCGATGGAAAAAGAGAGCAGTCGTCGTATCGCCGAGAAATAGGCAATACAATGTCGCCCAATGACCCAGAGCACGACGATGCTGAAGGATGGTGCAAGTCGGCGATGAACTACACCAAAGGGCGAATCGCCGAGTTGATCGGTGATCCCGACTAATGTCGCCGAATGGTCCCCTGCAATACAAATTTCTTTGAAAACTATAAATACTCGTTGAGAGTTGTAGCTTAGTATCAGATTTTTAGAGTGGAACAATTAATATAATTTTTAGTACTTTTTATTTTTGCTCTGAGTTTGAGAGGGTTTTGAAAACTTGAAGAAGAAGGGGGTTTCATCTCCAAGGATTTGGACTTGGGTCTCTTGGATTCTTCATTCTTGGCCTGTAACAAGACTTAAATCTTCATACCCATTTGAATACAAGCTCATTTAGGTATAAATTTCTATCTCTTGATGTGTGGCTAAAATCCCCAATTCTTGGGGTGTGATTTTGTTAATATGGGTTAGATTAGTTGTTGGGTCTTGCTTGCTGATAGTCTATTCGTAGTTTAAATGTGATTTCATTTAGTGGTTGTGGATGAACTTAATGAGGTTGTAGTTGCAAATATAATCTCATCTATGTGTTTTCGGGTTGCTCGAGAAAGAGGTCGTAAAACTAAGACCACTATATTGATGGCCAGTGCAGTGGGTCGACATGAGGTTCAACTCGAGAGAGTGAACCCTAGTCCCATGTCCACACACTCAGCTCGAGAGAGTGTGTGGGTTAAGGCGGAGACTGTTGTTCATGCGGCAAGTGGGTGTCCGAGAGGAACCCGCTTGAAACGGGGTAAGTTGCTCAACAGAGAGCTTATTCCCTTTAAAGTCTATCCTAGTCACAAATACTCAATGAATTTATTATCAAAAGCATGTACCCAATGATTTAGTCTATCCCATATTCCTATCACATCCCAAGAATCCCCCTCTCATTACTTAGATTTCTTTGTTAATTTTGCTATTTTTACTTACTAGTGAGAAAACCCCCATTGTTAATTGACACTTTTGTGTCCTCCTTTAATTTACAATGTTTGTAATCGTTAATGTCTTTAGCTACGACTAGTTAGAACTAATTTTATTTTTCTATTAATTCTCAAAATAACTCCCTTGGGACTCGACCCCAACCCTTGGTTGGGTTATTATACTATTTCACGATCGTAGACACTTGCATCGGAAGTTGTGTCGTTGATTACGCAAACATCAGCGTGTTGATGAGTCCACGATTTTGACTCATTTAGGGCTTTATTTTAATAGATTTAGTGTCCTCAAATGCATATTTTGTGCCAATAACTTATGTAAATCCTTGATTTTCAGGTATTTAGATTGAGGAATAAAGCATGGACACTATTGAGCAAAAAGGAACAAGGCAGCTGAAAGAGCGAAGAAAAGAAGGCCTGACGATCGCCTAACCCATTGGCTGAGTCACCAAATGGCCATGATCTCGCCTAAAGTTCTAGTGTGCTAGGCCCTGAAGGAGAAAATCATGTTGCGATAGAAAGGATCAGTCGGCGAGTTACCTAACAGTCTCACAATGCAGTGCTATATCGCCCAAAGTTACAGAACTTGAAGTTGCTGAAGGCCAAAGCAAAATGTCGATGGAATTGACCAAAGGGCGGATCACCGAGTGGATCGGCAATCCCCACTTATTGCACCAAATGGCCCTTTGCAACACATTTTTGGCGACTATAAATACATTTTTAAATTCCTAGTTTGGTATATAGTTTTCAATAGAATTTTCCGGTTTTGAAGTTGAGGGCTTAGAACTGAAAGTTTGGAGACATTATTTTCTTTAACTTTGAAGATTTGAAGATTCCATTTTTGAGAAATTGGAAGTTGGTCTTTGAGATTCTTCAACCTTGACCTTTGTAAAGACGAAATTAATCTTACCCAGTTCATGGAAACACAATTTGGTAACAATTTCTCTCTTTTTATGATGTCTAGCTAAACCCCCAATTCTTGGGGTGGGATTATGGGTTGATTTAGCTGCTAGGTATTGTTAATTGATAGTTTAAATGTTGATTAAAAGTGATTTCATTCAGTAATTGTGGGTTAATCTAAAGGGTTGTAGTTTCAAATGCGACTCTACCTTCATGTTTTTGGTTTGCTCGAGAGAGAGGTTTTAAAACCAAGATTACTTATTTTATGGTATGTGGGTATTGGGTTGTCATGGGTTCAGCTTGAGAGAGTGAATCCTAAACCCTTTTCCACACATTCAGCTCGAGAGAGTTAATGGACTAAATCGGAGGCTGTTTTTAATTGTTGCTTATTGGTGTTCGAGAGAAACCAATTTGATTCAGGGTAAATTGTTCTAGAGAAAGTTTATCCCCACTAAAGTCTAGCTTATTCACTGATTAACAACTATTTACTATTAATTGCAATCACCCATTTTTCTACCTTAGCCCATAATCCAATCATATCCCAAGAACCCGTGTCTATACTTGTTATTTTCGTGTTATTTGTTGTTGTAGCTGATAGTTGAAACCAAAAGCCCCCTAGAATTTGACACTTGTGTCACCCCAAACTTGAACCATGCTTTTATTCGTAAATGTTTTTACCTATGATTGACTTGTTCTTATTCATGCTTTTCTATTGATTCTCAAATACGTACCCCTCCCTGTGAGATTCGACCCCAATTCACGTAGTTGGGTTATATTACTAACTAACGATCGTTGGCACTTAGTATTGGATGAAGTGTCCTGATACGTGAAATCAATGCTCAGGGCCCTTCGGCGAATCACCGACACCAATCGGTGAGCTTAGACTAGCTCGCCGAATATTACAGTGTATTTTAGGGGTTAGGGGAGCTGAAAGGGAGATCAAAGGAACCTTTCTGCAGGTCGCCGAGTGAAATCGACGAGCTCAGGATACCCGCCAAAAGTTACAGACTCATTTAAGCCAAAACATGAAATCAAGGGCGATCAAAGAGGGACTTTGGCGAACCGCTGAACCATTCAGCGAGCTCCACGCATCTCGCCAAACGGCCCAATATGCCAATTTTCAACCCTGTTTCCCAAAATCAAGCTTGCCGCCCCCGAATTAAAAATCAAACACATACACTATGCAATTAGTACCAGACTCATATGACCTATGCCTTCGGGGTACTCATACTTCTCCTGATTTGGCCAAAATTGGTCATTTGATGACTTTTGCCCTTAAGAATGACGTCAAACACTCCATCATTGGGCAAATTACATCATTTGGCACAATTCGAGGTTACTCAGACTTCACCCAACTAGACCCAATACAAAATAACAACAACCCAATAATTTAGAACCGAATTTAACACATAAAACATGGGAAATCATCTTTTTAAGCATTTAGGCACAAGTTCAAACACATTACGAGCAATCTGACACATAAAACACAATTTAAGCAATTACCCAACACATATCAATACACAATTTCCTATTGCATTTGAGTTTAACCACTAAACTAAAGTATGGGGTTCGGAAAACCAATCTGTATGCCGAATTGAGATCACACACAAAAAGCAGATGAAATACCAAAAATAAGGAATATCTAAAGTTCGGGTGAGAGTGCATAGGGTTAGAAATGAGAGAATATGAAATATTTTAAAATTTTAAATCGTTTGGCCTTTTAATTCCTTTCAATTCGCAACCCTTTCGGCGGAATAAGTCAACCACGCCGAACCACTCGGCGATGTACCGAGTGGTACTTTACAGGACCTTCAGTAAATTTGGGGGTCCAAATGACAGACAAAATTGAGCTCGCCAACCTGTTTGGTGAGTCGCCGATTAAATAATTGGCCCGCCGAGTTTTATAGACTTCCACTTCAGGTTTTGTGGGTCCAACGGTGGTCCAAGTCGGGCTCGCCGACCTCTTCAGCGAGTTGTCGACTGGACTTTTGGCTCGCCAAACCGCTTTTTTTTTAACACTTCTCACTTTTAAATATGCACAATCAACACCCGTTATTCAAAATTAAAAACTAAAGCATTAAAAACTTGGTTAACGTCGTGGAACGACGAAAGTACCCATTCAAGCTTCATTTTTTGGGGTTTTCCATTGTATCACTAGGAAACCCCTTTGTTTTCTTGGATTCAAATGTGAAGAAATTTGACCCATTTGGGTCTCCAGCTGTTTGATAGAGATTGAGTGAGAGGTCACCATCTGAATGAGAGTCGAGACATACACTTTCATTTCTTTCAACACTATGTCGGACCCTTCAACCTTGTTGAGAATGCGTGAGAGCATGTCTTTCATATGGCCACCCTCAGATTCCTTGGGATTTTGACGCTCATGGGGAGGAGCATACCTATCCTTCTCCCCTTCTCATTTCTTCCACATGGCATTGCGATCACACCACTCTCTGTCATGGTCTCTCCAGCCCTTATCTCTATTCCAACCTTGATTTCCACCCGGTCTTGGGTATTTTGCACAATAGCCTCCTCCTTGATTGGCTAGGAAGTTCACTTCGTCATTGTATATCGCCTCAAATTTTTCTTCATCAGGGTTTACTCCACCAACACCCACATCATTAACACTCTTTGTTCCAACACCCATGACATTCTTAGCCAAGATGTCTAGCTAGGTCATCATTTTGGCCATGTTTTGGTCTCTCTATTGATCCTTTTCGATATGTTCTTTTGTCAGTCTAAAATTGAGAGGGGAGACCTGGTCCTCACGAGGAAACCATGCCCTATTGATCTTGGTCAAGCAGTCAAGGAGTTGGGATGCTACTTCATAGGGTTGTTGCATTATCCCACCGGAACATGTTGATCAGCAACACCTTTGTTCACCGAGTCGAGGCTCCTATAGAAGTATTGCAACATCACATTATTTAAAAGTCCATGAGTTGGGCATTAAAGCACTAACTTCTTAAACCTCAGCTACATCTCGTGGATTGGCTCACCTTCCAAGCGTTTGAAACCTTGAATACTATCCCTAAGAGTCATCATCTTAGATGGGGGAATGAATCGCACTTAGGATGCCGTAATAAGCTTGTCCAAAAAAGTGATGGAAACTCAGCCAACCACTTGCTAGCCTCACCTATCAGAGAAAATGAGAACAACCTAAGACGGATTGATTCTTGCGATATGCTCTTGAATGAGAATGGACCACATACGTCTACAAAGTTTTGAATATGCTCATGGGGATCCTCATGAGCCAGCCCCCCAAACAAACCCTTCACTTGTAGGAGCTGAAGCATTGTGCTAGTGATGTTAAAAACAACATTTCCTTCAGCCGGAGGTAGACGTATTACCCCAACACCACCCAATAGAATTGGGTCATTGACATTAGGGTCATGTACATTATTGAGGTTTCCAACATCATCTTGGTGGCCGACTTGGCTACCATTACTTTCGTTAACGCTCATCTCCTCCTTTGTTTAACGCAAGCAATACAAAACCAAAACTAAAATAAGTAGATTCGACTATAACTAAAAAGGTCACAATTCAACTTCACTAAAAGAATTTTAAACAACACCACTCCCCGGCAGCGGCGCTATTTTGATAATTGTAACGTCTATCAAATACACTTCATCCAATTTTAAGTGCAGACGGTCGTTAAGCAATATATAATCCAACAATTGAGTTGGGGTCAAATCCCACAGGGAGCGGTATGTGTTCAAATCCAATTAAGAAGTATAAGTATGATCTAACTAGATATAGAATAGACATTATAAAAAAATACATGAAACAAATTAAAAAGGGAGACACGAATGTCAGAGGGGGGTTTTGGTTTGCAATTATCAACTACAACGCAGTCACAAATAATTTGAAATAACAATAAAGAGAGGAATTCTCGGGATGTGATCGATTATAAGCATATTTTGATATATGTGTAATTAAAACTACTAGTAAACAACTAAAAATCAGTGAGTAGGCTAGACTATAAGGGAGATAGCTTTCTCTCGAACAACTATCCCGAATCAGGTAATTTCTTTCGAACATCAACAAGCATAACAATCAAGAACAAGCCACACCTTAATTCATCCACTCTCTTGAGCTAGATGGGTAGGATTGGATTTAGGATTCACTCTCTCGAGCTGAACCCAGATCAACCTAGTACTTACAAATCATTAACCAATAATCTTAGTTCTAAAACATCTCTCTTGAGCAAGCAAAGAACACAAAATTAGAACTGCATTTGTAACTACAATTAATTAATTGAACCACAATTAATGATTAAACTCACTTCAATTTATCATTTAAACTAGTAATTAACAATACCAATAAACTAATTCAACCCATAATCACATGATCACACCCCAAGAATTGGGGTTTAGCCAAACATCATAAAAGAGTAAAAACGATTACCAAATCGATTAGGCATCAACTGGGTAAGAGTAATTTTGTCTTTACAATGCTTCAATTTGCAGAAAATTTGAAACCCACTTGCAAAATCTACAAAATCCTTCAAATCTCCTAAGAAACTATACAAAACTTAAGAGAAAACTATCCTAAACTAATTTAGCTCAAGTCAACATAAATCAGCCTTAGGCTAACCTACTTCCGCTCGTTTCAGCTTGTTAAATTAATTGTTCAAAATCTAATTTATAGTCGCCAAACATAAGCCACAAAGGGCCATTCGGCGAAGTAAGTCGGGTTCGCCGAACCACTCGGCGAACCGCCCAATGCTCTCTTCTATTTCCTTTTTTCCTTGGCATTCAAAATTCTCAAGTCCTGTAACTTTGGGCTATCTCTCTTTGCATAGCGAAACTGCTCGGCGATTCACTGACTGCCCCTTTTTGTCGCCGACTTGGTTTCTTCCCTCGGGGCTGGCACACTAAAACTTTAGGCGGTCAAATTAGCCACTCTGTGACACGCCAAGTGCTCTTGTCGATCCTTAGGCTTGCCTTTCTTCACTTCTTCAACTTGTTTTGTTCCTTTTTGCCTGTTAGTGTCCTTGCTTTGCTCCTCAATCCATATACCTAAAAATCAAGTCTTTAACATCAATTTATGGCATAAATTAAGCATTTGAGGACACTAAATCTATATAAACAAAGCCCTAAATGAGTCCAAATCTCGTACTCATCAGTCTCCTACCCTTCTGTCATTCTTTTCGTATGAGTTCCCTTGAATCATACTTATGTTTCCTACTCGATATCTACATTATAATTACATCTATATATCTAGAGATCATTCATAACATGAATCATAACCTTTAATCCATATTTCAAATTCAGGGTAGAGTTAAGAGTTAAATCTTGAGAGTTCTTCCGAGTCATTTTAATAACTTTTTTACAATCATTTAAAACTATTTTTAAGACTTGAGTAGTTGAGTTTGATAAAGAGTAGAGTGGAGTTCATTTTTCTGAAAAATGATATATGGGAACTAAGTATTCTCAAAAGTAAATGTTTTCACATTTAAGATGAAAGGAAACACCGATTTCCAAAAGAGTTTTCGAGCAGTTTTGAGTACCATCACTTTTAAGGGAATTTTTTGAGTAATAATCTCAAACCAGAGAAAAAAGTTATGTTTTTAAACATATGAGCTAGTTTTATTTTGGGAGTTGAGCACCGATATGGGGATGAGTTCAGATAACTCAAAGTCCTCATAAACCATGTAGCCAACATGGGTAGAAAGGGTCATACTTTTTAGATGATTCCTTATTGCTTTTAAGCATAGACTAGTGGATCCACTTAGTAGTAGGTCCTATACCCCAGCAAAGTATAGGACAGTTATGGTAGCATGGGCTAGACGTTGCATCATCACATAGCTCATAGTGATGGTTGTCGATTAAAGAATCTCCCACAAAGTTTATTTTGTATTTTCATATACAAATAGAGTTATTTTGTATTCTTGCATACGAACTGAGTATATTGTATTTTTAAATACATGAAGTTGTTATCTACTGTTTATAATGATTTTCTTTATAATGCATCTTTACTACTGCTTTATATAGAAATGAGTTGGGTATCCCTGAGTTGAGTTGAGATAAGGTAAACGTTTAATTCAGTTCCATTTCAAACTTATGTCTTGTGTTTAGATTTCCCCTCACATGTTCATACATTCGATCTACTGACGCTATTTGGCCTTCATCTTTTATGATGCAGATACAGGTAACCAGGATCAATATCCAACGCTTCGTTGATCCAGTTGAGTCCAGAGTTGTTTGGTGAACCTCTTTGCTTCTAGAGGATCCCTTATTTGCTTTCAGTATTTTAGTTGTTAGGATGATCAGGGGTTTTCCCTGACATCCCTCATAGTATTAGAGGCTTCATAGATAGATAAATAATAGTTCATGAGTCTTTTCATTTCCAGTTATTTATGTTGAGACTTGAGTTGCCTCTTTGGATAGTTGAATGTTTATTTCTAAAACATTCTGAGTTTATATTTTGAGACTTTTTAGTTAAGGCTTTCATTTGAGTTTATTGTATTATGAGTAAGTCTTGCGCTAGGAGTTAAGCCAGGCCAAGAGTTCACTTCGGGGCCACCAATGGTTCTCGAGTGCCAGTTGCACCCAGGAAGTAGGCTCGAGGCGTGACAGTCTAGAACTATCCATCTTTTGGAAGCTTTAAATGCAACACAGATGGTTGTAGTAAAGTGGTGGTCTTGTACCATTGACTATAGAAATTGATTTATTTATCACAAAAAAGATATTAGATGGTGTTTAGGAGATTCCTTGGACTGTTTTCGTTGATGTGAGAAGGATTAATGACCTGTTGACCTAAGGGAATGTGAAGATTGAGCATATCTATAAAGAAGGGAACAAATTGGCGGATTGTTTAAATAATAATGTTGTTCATTTTGCAGGTACAAATACAATTACAATAATATACAATCAGGTTCAAGAATTACCACTTCAGGCTCAAGCTATTCTTCAATTGAATAGATGCAAAATCCCCAATTTTTGCATTAAGAAAGTACAAAATAAGGATTTTATGGTACATACAAACAACTCAAGACGAAATGAAGGTGACTGAGAAGATATATACCAACAGAAACAAGAACATTTATAAGGAGTTAAAGTTACCTACAAATTAAGAGATGATTCAACTCATACATGTTCCTCCGAGATTGTATACAGTGGTATTAGTTCCTCTAGAACTCACTCTATACACAATGGATGAGTATTGGCGATGATACTGATACTGTCGTGACTATTGCTTAGCTCGTACTGGTCATTTTCTTGATCTATTTTTGCCTTCTCAATATTTGAGCCGAAGAAGTCTTCAACGAGATCGATTCCATGACATTTCTGAGAGTTTGAATGTCTACATGAAAGTCACTCAAGCTCAAGGAGATGAATGAATCTTATATGAGAAAGAGGCCATGAAAAGAAATTGAAGGGCATGAAAGCTTTTGGCAAGCTGAGTTGATGAAGAATGGATAGTCCCATCCGGGTCTTAGACTTTGTTTGGTTCTTTCTCCTTCTTTATTTTTACTTTTTGTTTGTTTCCCTTTTTATTTTGCACTCGAATCACTTTTGGGCTCATGTAGGATGTTTTCGTTGTGTTGTTTTAAAATAAATGGGTTGCGGCCCAATTTGAACAAAAAAAGAGATGTAGTCGAAAGAATATATTGAAACAATAACTGATGCAACATCATCTTTACGATCTTAATCATTAAAAAACAAGGAAGAAATAAAAAAATAATGCACAATCTTTCGGACTCTTGTAGACATTCTCTCTCACAAGTCGATCACCATTCAATAGCCTTTTTATTATTCTTCAAGTCAAAGTAAAGTATGAATAAAATAAGCATAAAAAATAATTAAAAGGCCTATGTAATTATTTTTACATAGTGTTACAATGTCTCTATTTAAGAAATACAAAATAATATCATGTATATTACTATTAACTAGTAAATTTGTTGAAATTTCGCACGATCGTGAAATTATGTTTAAACTTATTATACTCTTTTTTATAAAAATAAAAGGGACAAGGCACAAGTATTCCCCTAGACTATGACCGAGGTCCTAGAGACTCCTTAACTAAACTAAGGTCCTATTACCCTCTAAACTCATTTTTTTGTGATTTTGTACACCTTTTTTGCTATGTGGCACACTCCATGACTCTACTTAGTTGAGGTGTATGAGAGATGTTTGTTGGCAACACTGGTCAATAAAAATTGGCCACGTGTTAATAAAACATTGAAAAAAAACTCTTTAATTTGAAATTTGAATTATCAGACGTCTTCTTTTTCTTTTAATCTGAAGTTATAAAAAAAACTTTGTTATTCTAAAAATGAAATAGAACACAAATTGCTTGTTGATTCGAAAAGGTAAGGTTATTTTTGTATATTTTTTTGTATTTATACCTTTTCATGTTGATTATTAGTTCTGATTTTAAATTTCTTTTTATGTATAAATATTAGGGTTAGGACTTACAAAACCTGAACTGAATAAGTTGTATATGGATGAAAATGATTCAACGATCAATGTTGAAGTGCGACGCAAACATGACATCTTATTGCAAATGCAGTCCTCTTGGTCAGATCATAAACCCCAAGATGATTTTGGTCTTGTCCTCACTATGAGGCAACAAATTGCAATTTTTTTTGATAGATAGACAAGAATAGAGTTGACAAAAGATCTAAGTTTATTCTTTCGAGATTGATGAACATGATTAAGGAGTTAAAAAGAAAATAGTGAGCGTGTTAAGATGCAATTGGAACAACTTGATAATTCCAACATGAATTCAGTGGATATTAAACATTCGAAACAAGAGAAAATTCATCTAGATGAAGTTGAAAGTCTTCAATCTGGTATGAAAATTTCAACACCATTCAAAGGAGAAGGTGGCGATGTAAAAGAATGAGTGCTTTAAAAGAGAATCATATGAAGATGAAAGGGATGAAAAAGAAGAAAAAAATCTATCGATTTTTTGGAAAATTCCTTTGGTGTTTGATAATTTGTGTCAATTTTATATGTGTTAGTTTTCTAATCAGAGTAGCTAAGTTGAAGAAGAATTAAATGATATTGCCATAGTATGATGTGTAATATAGCATAAGTTTGTGTGGTATTAAAACATCTATTTGATTCACCATAGTGTCAGTTGAATTTACTTGTGTCTGAAATTTTACTTCTTTTCTCTTTTCTGGAAATGAACGATTCATTCAGTTTAGGAGTACTATTAAACTCTCAATTATCAAAAGAGGAAACTAAGAGTACTACTAAAACAAAAACAAAACTTCAGAAACAACACAACTCACAATTATAGGTAAACAAAAATAACATTAATTCCAAAAGAGAACTAAGAGCAAAACAAAGCTTCAACATTGCATAAATACCAAAATTTCAATACTATTCATACATATAGCAAAAAATAATAAATAGTTGTTTCTCGTTCAATCTCGAAACAAAATGGTATCTTAGTGGCATCAAGGCACCAAAATAGTACTAAACAAATGCCATTGATATCAACATTATAATTTCCATGGATCTCGAGGCGATGAAGTGGAGGAAGTATCCGAGTTTGAAATCCTGGATTGATCTCTAATTTTGGTGAAGTCTTCATATTGTGAATGCTTGATTTCATTTCCACTTCAATCCACTTTTTGGTTTGAAACCAACATCTCCAATTACAACTATTGATCTCAGGACTTATTTTTGTCCAGTTAATAATATTCTGCTACTTGGCAGTCCAGGCTACAAAAGTTTTAGAGAATTAAAGTTATTAAAGAACAAACATTATCAAGTTATTAGAAAATAAACATTATTAATTCATCACAATACTTACATTGAAAGTTGTGAATCCATTTTCAGCTTGAAACACACCCATTCCATTTACTCTTGGCCTTTTAAATTGGATTATTTTTCCAGCACCCTTTCCTTTCCTGACAGTAGTAGTTTCCTTTAGTGCAACATTTGAATTCTAGTGTACATAATATGTTGTACTACCTTGAGAAAATGTAAATCAACTTTCAATTGGATGATTAACACCTCTTGCTTCACTTCCATTCCCTTAACCCTTCCTCTACAACTGCTAATTCTTGATGATAGTCCAACACCCCTTGCAATTGAACCATGCCTTGGTGATCTTGATGAACTTGGTCTTTTGCTAGAATGAGGTGTGTTGGTTCTAGGTGCACCCCTTGATACACTTTCACTTGCTCCATGCCTTGGTTATATTGAAGGACTTTGAGGTCTAGTGGTTCAAGGTGCATGTCTTAATACACTTGCACATTCTCCATGCCTTTGTGATGTTGAAACACTTGGAGGTTTAGTGGTTCTAGGTGCATTATAATGCTGAACTACACTTCATCCAAATCTAAGTGTAGGCGGTCGCTAACAAGTATAAACCCTGCTAAGAGTTGGTGTCGATCCCTAGGTAGTGATACAATAGACATTTCAATCAAAAGTGAAATTGTGTCCTAATTGTTTGTAGATGTATAAGCTTCACAACATTAAAGTAAATCACAAAGTTTTGATAGTTAATATCAAATGGGGGGATTCGGGTAACCAATTTATGACTACTAACAACCGGAAGTAAATAAGTAGAGACGGTTTCTTGGGAGTGCAATAAGTTGAATGCTAATTTCGCATAATGTGTAATTACTAGTTACTCAAATGTGTTGAATATCAGTGGGTAGGCTAGGTTTTGAGTTCAATAACTATATCTCAAACAACTATTACGAATCAAGTGAGTTCTCTCGAACCTTAACAAGCAAAACACAATCGAACAACCCATTGCCTCAATCAATCCATTTTTTCAAGCTATATTTGTAAGATTGAAACCAAACCCACTTTCTCAAACTAGATTCGTAACAATGCAACCAATACACTCATCAACTAATATATTGACTCTAATACTTCTTTCTCAAGAAAGTATCGAGCACTAAGCTAGAATTGCATTGGCAACTAAAATTCCTAAATTAAAACATGAACAATTAATTGAACCCTTTTCAAAACAACAATAAAATTAGTAACTAACAACACCTATTAGCTAATTAACGCATTCAACTAAATAATCACACCTCCAAGAATGGGGGTTTTAGCCAAACATAGTAAAGAACAAGAAATTGTCACCAACAAAGTTTTCCATCAGATTTGACAACAATCTCCAAGTCTCCAAATGCTAGAAATTAGGCTGAAAATCTCACAAACCCTAAATCTCTTCTAAAAAATGTAAAAACAATGTTCTAGAGTGTAAAAACTCAGAAAAACCCAAAAGTGAACAATGTGGGAACTCCTTCTCTTCTTTTCAACATTGCATTTGTACATTCCCAGAATTTCAGCAAGGAGTCAACTCGGCAAAGTAAGTCGGGCTCGCTGAACAGGTCGACGACACGCCGAGTGCTCTTCTTCTTGTCTTTTTGGCGTGGATTTTCACCAAAACTTCCTATAATATTCAGTGGGCTTGGTCGAGTTCTCCGAATGAGTCAGCGGTGCACCGAGTTCTCCTCTTCTCACCTTCTTAGCGTGGCTTTTCCCATCTCTTTATGTAACATTTGGCAAGCTAAATAGTCATCGCCGAACTTTCAACGTGTCACCGAACCACTTGTCTGCTCACCAAGTTGGTTTTGTCCATGGGCTAGCTAGCTAGAACTTTAGGCGAGCTGAAGGTCCACTCAGTGAGTCACCGAGTGGCTTTGGCGAGTACCAACTTTGCTCTTCTTCAACTTGTTTCAGATTTTTCACTCCTTGTTGCCTCGTAATGTCCTTGCCTTACTCTTGTGCCTTCATTGCTGTATATTATCATTTTAACCTCAGTTATGCGCATAAAATAGACATTTCACACACTAAATCTTTGAATATTAAGCCCTAAATTAGTCGAAATCCCCGACTCATAAACTCCAACTTTAATTTTTTCTTGTCCTCAAGTAAAACATAAGATCAATCAGTTAAACAGAGATGTCTACAAACACTACTACTTGAGATTCAACATGAATGTACATGAGGTTCAATATACCCATGCAATTTTCAATTGTGCACTCTAAGTTTCAAACTGTGGTTAACCATCATCAAATAGAAGTCAAGCTCACAATGGTTGTTTCAAATGCAAATTCAAGCTCAATAAGAGTATTCAAATACGTTCACATCAAGAATGATTCCATGCTTACACAAAGTTCTTCAAAGATTATGACTTAGGGAATCCAAATCAATGCTCACACTCTCAAAGATAAACACATGCATGATTCTAACTATATGCTTGGCTGTATTTTCTATTCAACATATCATTCAGCTCAATCAAGATCACCAAGGTCTTTCAAGGCTTGTAATGGGGCAGAGGATAAAGGTATGATCATTCTGCTTAGTGACTTCTACCTTCATGAAGCATGACTTGCATTTTACTTCTTCTTTTTTCTTTAACTCTTTTCATTTTCACAATCCACTCTGAGTATTTCCAAGCACAACACTCATTGGATACCCCTTTTCTTTCCATCCATGCACAAATTGTAAAATTTTATTCCCATATTTTTCTTTTGCTTTTCTTTTGTTTCTCTTTTTTTTTTATGGAGGGGTTCCATTTTTTTTCAACACAACTCTTTAAGAGTGATTTCACAAACTTCTTGCTCAATTTCTTTTCTGATTTTTCACCACACCCCAACTTAGGATTTTAGCCTAAGTTGTCTATTCAATGGACCAAGGCTTCATGAAGGTTTTAGGTGGGGAGGAAAAAGGCTAAATGCGTTCATGTTTCATCCAAAGAAAAGGGTAGGCTAAAATTATGCCAAGCTAGGTTTACACTCTCACAAGGTGGTCACAAGGAGGTATAATAGCAATTTTGTTCACTCTAAAAAATTTGTGCCTAAGATTATTTCTTTCATTCACCAATGCCAGCCGATTGGACCAACGGGGCAAGTTATAGGTATCACCAAGCACATGTTTCATGAAAACCTCACCACACAAGGCATTTAACACAATCATCGATCATGACTCTACAAGTTAAGCTCATGTGCAATTATCATTACAAGACTCACTTCGATATTCGACTAGTCACAATGAGATGCTAAGAGTTCATACATGACTTATGCAACTCAAATTTCCCTCTTTGGACTTGCACACACATATCATTCAATCAAGAGCACTATTCTTCCAGTGGTATTGATTGCAATTGTATAACACCCCGTATTTAACAAGGTCAAATTGCAGCTTTCCAGATGTTGCAGATACCAAACCACCCCGGCCACCCATAACTTGTGGATGGAACCACGGACAGGAGCTGTTGTCCATGGTTGGGCAGCCTAGGGAGGGTTTGAGAGTCCAGGACTACGGCCAGACCTACGGACCGTAGGTCAGACCACGGTCTGTGGTCGGGGTCCGTGGTTTGAAGCCCAAAAATCCTAGTATCTGATGACCAAACAACAATCCATCGATGGGTGGCCGTAGGTCGTCACCTGGTAGTTATTTTTGGGGTTAGTTGGGTCTTTTCCTAATTAATTAATTCCTATAATATGTCATTTTTCCAAAGTCTAGGACCTTATATAAGACTTTTACCCCCAAATTCACACCATTTAATTTATTCTTCCATATTCCCAAAAGAAAACCAAATCTCCTCCCAAATATTCTCTCTCTAGAACTTGAAGAAGAAGAAGACTCACCTAGGGTTTCAAGCTGAGGTTCCAATTTCTCCATTGAAGGTTGGCATTTGGATTCAAGGTATGGTAGTTTTCATCCATGAATCTCTTCCATTCATGGAGTCCCTAAATTCCTCTATTTGAAAAGGTAGAATTCCCCAAATTAGCTAGGGTTTTCTTCAATTTCCATGGGTTCATTTGATTATTGATCTTAATGATTGAATTATGTTGAAATATGTATGAATTTGTTATTTACAATGCTTTTATGATGTTTCCCCCATGAACCCATGCAAAGCGCTATGTTTTCCAAATTGTGATCATATGATGTGGGTTGTTGATTATGAAAGAGAAGTTTTATGATCTCAAGCATGAAGTGATAAAATCACATGAATTTATGATGTAATACCTATCTAAACCTTGATTTCTAGATGTGGTGATTGAAATTAAGCTTTGAACCTTGAAAGGGCAAAGTATGAGTTTATGCATGACCTTATAAAACCTATGTAAATGTTGAAGGGTGCTTTGTAAAGTGCCAATAATGATGTTTGATGATTGTGTTTTGAAAGGATATTCTCATAAATACATACTAGCATGATGTGAAAGGTTTTCTCACATAACATGGATTCTTAGGTTGAAAGGCTATTCTTACCTAATTGAATCAAAGAGTGAGAGATATTATAATGAAACTAGCTTGGCTTGGTTGTCCATGGACACCTTTCCATGAATGATAAAAATAAGTAAGAATGTCATTCCATGGAATTATGCTTCGCACCGAGTGGATATTGATGTGAGATGGAAGCTCTCCCGTTTGTAAAGGCTGAGTTTCTAGAAGCAATCTCTTGAGATGAAAGCTCTCCCGTTAGTAGAAGCCGGGTTTCTAGTAACAATCTCGTTATACCTTAAACTATGTGCCCTCATAGGTTGATTAGCTAGTGGATCCACTTAAGCTAGAAGTTCATGGTTCTACCTTAGGCAAGTTGAACAACCCTTTTCGGTGTGGGAGGCACCGGGGGATCATGTTATAGCTCACATGGTCTCTAAGTCGTTAAGACTAATTTTCCCACAACAAGACTAAATGTGAACTAAGATTACTCAAGGATAATCTCATATGTGTCCAAAGACTTAAAGATGATTTAGATTGCATTGACCATGATGTTATGACTTATGTTTTCTAACCCTCTTATACTATGTTTTATGTGGTCAATTGCATGTCATGGAATGAAATATCCCTTCTTAGCATGTTTCAAATGTTTTTTATGCATAACTATCATACGTAGTGCATTTTTGTACTAAAACATACTCTTGCCTACATTTTCCCCAAATGTAGGGTTCGACAGATAGGGTTCCCAAATATTGTGGCTAGGGCTTGGATTTGAGTATTCTAAAGCTTGGTCAGTCCTCATGTTTCGATGGTGGATTTCATTTTTTTAGTTTCTTTCATATATTTCCTTTTCGGACATGATTTATGGTCTATGTCAAATTTTATTCTATTGTACTAGATGGCTATGATGAGAGATAAGTTAAGACTTTCGCTTTCCTTTTATAAAATGTTTTGGACTTGGACTATTATTTTACTCTTATTGTCCTATTTCTTATGTTATGAAAGCTAAGTTGCTTGAATGGTGTCCTTCGTGGTTCTATACGCCATGTTACATCTAGGGTGTACCCCTTGGTCGTGACAAACTTGGTAATCATAGCAAAAGGTTTAGAGTTGTGCTAGGATGTCTCATAAACCACGTCTAGTAGAGTCTTGTTCATAAGTGTGAAGCGCACCACATTTATGAATGATAGGCTACAAGATGATTAGGAAACTCCACTTATTTCATTACTCTAAAGTCATGTCATAGAGTTTAACTCTATTAAGTCTCTCTCCTAATCCTTATCCTATGTTCTTCAGGATATTTCTACACGAAGAGCTTATACTAGAAGGAATGTGAGGGAGAATGTGGAACAAGAAGCTCCTCCCCAAGCTCCTCCTCAAGCTCCCGTTGATCCTTTTTTGTGAACAAGTTACAAATACAGAGTTTAGATCGGCTTTTCAAGTGTTGGATCGAGCCGTGATGGCCCAAGCCAATAGAGTGGTGGTAGTTCGCGTGAACCCAAATATGGGTACAGTGGGTTCAAGAGTGAGGGACTTTACAAGGAAGAACCTTCCAGAATTTTATGGCTCCAAGGTTGAGGAAGATCCTCAAGAGTTTATCGATAAGGTCTATAAGGTACTAGCTATCTTGGGAGTGACTCTAGTAGAGAAGGCGGAATTGCCCACTTATAAGTTGAAAGGTGTTACTCAAGTGTGGTACAACCAATGGAAAGAAGCAAGACCGGTAGGAGCGGGTTTCATGGAGTGGGAATGTTTAAATCTTCTTTTTTTGATAGGTTCTTTCCCCTTTAGATGAGGGAAACAATGGTGCTTTAGTTCATTAACCTTCGTAAAGGAAGTATGAGTGTGAGAGAATATGCTTTAAATTTTACACAATTATTGAAATATGCTCCAACAATGGTTGCCAATTCTAGGGCAAGGATGAGTAAGTTTGTGTCGGGTGTATCCAAAATGGTGGTTAAAGAGTGTCATACTGCTTATTTGTGACATGGAAATCTCTCGTCTCATGGTGCATGCACAACAAATTGAAGATGAGAAACTCAAGGAAAAGTCTAGGGAGGTAAAGAGGGCTAAGACTGGTGATGGTAATTTCTCTCATGCTAGATCCGATGGACATGGCGTCATAAGTTTTGGCAAGGGTTTCCCGGTCATGTTTGCTCTAATGCTCCCCTAAGTTAAACAAGGATAGGGTGTCTAACCCTAAGCCTCAAAGAGGGAATGGTGGTGGATTATCATTGTCTAGGTCTACTTGTGCTAAGTGTGGGAAGTAGCATGATAGTAAGTGTCTAGCCGACACAAATGGTTGCTTTCGTTGTGGAAAGAGTGGTCACAAAATGAAGGATTGCCCAATTCTTATGGCTAAGGGGAGAGAGGGAAAGAAAGCTACTCCTAGTGGTTCGGGTTCCAATGCTCCCAAGAAAAATCACTTTGATGCACTTCAGACTCGAGGCAAACAAGAGGCATTTGAAGATGTGGTTACCGATATGTTAAAAGATTTTCAACTTGATGTGTATGCTTTACTTGATCCCAGTGCTACTTTGTCTTTTGTGACGCCATATGTGGCTATGAGGTTTGATGTGCTTCCCAAAGTGTTATTAGATCCCTTTTATGTCTCTACTCCTGTTGGTGATTCTATTGTGGCTAGGAGGGTCTATAGAAGTGTCCCAATTCCTTATCCCATATAGTTACTCTTGTTGACTTGGTAGAGCTTGACATATTAGATTTTGATGTTATCCTTGGGATGGATTGGTTGCATTCTTGTTATGCTTCTATAGACTGTAGAACCCGTCCGGTCAAATTTCAGTTTCCAAATGAGCCTATCCGTGAGTGGAAGGGGGGAAATTCTATGCCCAAGGGTCAGTTTTTCTCTTGTCTTAAAGATAGAAAGATAATTGCTAAGGGTTGTATTTACATCTTGTTAGGGTTAGGGATTTAGATTTTGAAACCCCTACTCCTGAGTCGGTCCCTGACGTAAATGAGTTTGTAGAATTATTCCCAGATGATCTACCCAGTATTTCTCCCGAGTGGGAAATAGACTTCGGTATTAACCTTCTCCCAGATACACAACCTATCTCTATTCCTCCTTATATAATAGCTCTGGTGGAATTTAAGGAGTTGAAAGAACATTTGAAGGACTTGTTGGATAAGGGTTTCATCCGATCGAGTATCTCTCCATGGGGTGCTCTAGTTTTGTGTAAGGAAGATAGATCCCTTCGTATGTGTTTTGATTATCGTAAGTTCAACAAGGTGACCATTAAGAATAAGTATCCTCTTCCAAGGATAGATGATTTGTTTGACCAACTTCAAGGGGCCAGTTAGTTCTCTAAGATTGATCTTAGGCCAGGTTATCACCAATGGAGGGTGAAAGAAGATGACATTCCGAAGACGACTTTCAAACTCGGTATGGTCATTATGAGTTTTTGGTGATGTCATTTGCCTTGACTAATGCTCCGGCGCATTTATGGATTTATTAATAGGGTGTTTAGAGAATGCCTTGATATGTTTGTAATTGTGTTTATTGATGATGTTTTGGTCTATTCAAGAAGTGAGAATGATCATATTGATCATTTGATGATTGTGTTGCAAATTCTTAAGGACCAACAACTTTTTGCGAATTTTAGCAAATGTGAATTTTGACTATGGTCCGTAGCTTTTCTTGGTCATATTGAGTCGAGTAAGGGAATTGAGGTAGATCCCATTACGATGGATGCGGTAAAGAGTTGGCCTAGAACTCTAACTCCTTCAGATATTATAAGCTTCTTGTGTTTGGCCTGGTACTATAAAAGGTTTGTTGAGGGGTTTTCCTCCATTGCTTCTCCTTTGATGACTTTGACTCAAAAGAATGCTAAATTCATATGGTTGGAAGCTTGTGAGAAAAGTTTCCAAGAGTTGAAAGATAGACTTACTTTTGCTCTGGTGTTGACCTTATCGAAAGGTATGGATGGCTTTATGGTATATTGTGATGGCTTTAGAGTTGGGTTGGGATGTGTGCTTATGCAGAATGGTAAAGTTATCGTCTATGCTTCTAGGCAACTTAAAGTCTATGAGAAGAATTACCCTACCCATGACCTTGAGTTAGCGACAGTTGTGTTTGCCTTAAAGATATGGAGGCATTACTTGTATGGGGGTTCATGTTGATGTTTTCACTGATCATAAGAGTTTGCAATATGCGTTTAGACAAAAAAGACTTGAATCTATGCCAAAGAAGGTTGCTAGAATTATTGAAGGATTATGACATGAGTGTTTTTTATCACCTCGGTAAACCTAATGTGGTAGCGGATGCTCTTAGTCGACTATCGATGGTTAGTATTGCTCATGTAGAGGATGAAAAGAAAGAGTTGGGTTGAGATGTTCATAGGTTGGCCCGATTAGGTGCTCAACTAGTGGATTCCACCAAGGGTGGTGCTATGGTTCATAATAGGTCCGAATCGTCTTTTGTGATATATGTGAAGGCTAAGCAAGGTCTTGATCCAATTTTGGTAAAATTTAAAGAGGCGGTGCTCAAAAAGTCTTTTGAGGCTTTCTCCCGAGGGGAGATGGGGTACTTAGATATCAAGGTCGATTATGTGTTCTGAATGTTGATGACTTGAGGGATAAGATCTTGACAAAAGATCATAATTCTCGGTACTCTATTCACCCTGGAGCCACCAAGATGTACCGTGATTGCGGGAGATCTATTGGTGGAATGAGATGAAGAAGGATATTGTGGGATTTGTGGCTAAGTGTCCTAATTGTCAACAAGTGAAGGTTGAGCATAAAAAACCGGGAGGTTTATCCAAGACATTGGTTTCCTACTTGGAAGTGGGAAGATGTGAATATGGACTTTATTGTAGGGTTGCAACATACACGACGACAACATGACTCAATTTTGGTTATAGTGGATTGGTTAACGAAATCTACTCATTTCATTCTCGTCAAGGTTTCCTATTCGATCAAAGATTATGCTAAGTTGCATTTGAGAGAGATGGTAATGTTTCATGGAGTACCCTTGTACATAATTTCCGATCGAGGTACCTAATTTACTTCCCAATTTTGGTAGTCATTCCAAAAGGGTCTTGGTACAAAATTTAAACTTAGCATAACTTTTCTTCCCCAAACCGATGGGCAAGCGGAGCATACTATTCAGACTTTGGAGGACATGTTGAGGGCTTGTGTGATTGATTTTAAGGGTAATTGGGATGACCATTTACCATTGATTGAGTTTGCCTATAATAATTGTTATCACTCGAGTATTGATATGGCTCCATTTGAGGCACTATATGGTAGGAGGTGTAGGTCTTCTATATGATGGTTTGAGGTGGGTGAAGTTGCTCTAATAGGTCCAAAATTTGTACATGAGGCCATAAAGAAGATTCGACTTATTAGAGAGTGGTTGAAAATGGCCCAAAGTCGGCAAAAGTCTTATGCTGATGTTAGAAGAAGGGATCTTGAATTGGAGGTTCATGATTGGGTCTATTTGAAAATCTCACCCATGAAGGGTAAGAAAGGGAATCTTAGTCCCTGTTTTGTAGGCCCATACCAAATATTGAGACGTGTTGGGAAGGTTGCATATGAGCTTGAGTTGCCCAATGAGTTGGCATCGGTGCATCCAGTTCTCCATGTATCTATGTTGAAGAAATGCGTTGGTGATCCAACATCCATAGTTTCCTTAGAGGGTTTGGAAGTTAAAGAGAATCTTGCTAATAAAGAGGTTCCGATTGAGATTTTAGACTGGCAAGTCAAGAAGTTGTGAAACAAGGAAGTTGCTTCCGTGAAGGTGTATGTTATGGAGGAATCACTTAGTTGAGGGTGCTACTTCGGAGGTCGAGGCTGATATGATGTCCTCATATCCTCATCTCTTTCCTTCTACCCCTACTCTAGCTTGAGGTAATACGTTCCTCATGGTTCATTACTTGCTTTTGGAGTCATGTGTGTTTTATGTGTTTTCCATGATTTCCTTATGTTATGCATGTTCATGAAAAAGCTTAAGTTTTGAAAGAAATGACTTATATGATTTTTTTTCCCCTCATGCTATTGTGCATTGAGTATGAGTTGCTATAGACTTGATGAGATGATTGTTTAACATGCATTAGATATGCTTTTATGAATGAATTGCATAAAGGCTCCATGAGATTTTGTTGAGCATCCTTTTAGCTTGGAGAAGGCAGTTCCTCCTTAAATATGAGAAATCTGAAATTTTCATGCATAGGGATGTTAGACGTAGTTCCTACTTCCCTATGGTGCATTGAGTATGTTTAGCTTGGAGTTGATGTTTCCTTCCCGATTATGTGCATTTTGATGAGTTGCATGCACGATGGGCTGCTAGTCTTGATTCTTTTTCATTTAAGATATGCCTAGAATCTCATTTGAGGACGAATGATCCCAAGGAGGAGATATTGTAACACCCCATATTCAAAAAGGCCAAATTGCAGCTTTCCAGATGTTGTAGGTAGCAAAGCACGCCGGCCACCCACGGCCTGTTGATGGAAGCACGGACCGTAGGTATGGTCCATGGTTGGCCAGCCTAGGAAGGGTTTGAGGGCACAGAACTACGGCTAGAACTACTAACCGTAGGTTAGACCACGGTCCATGGTTGGGGTACGTGGTTCAAAGCCCAAAATCCTAGTCTCTCATGACCAAACGACAGTCCACCATGACGGACCATAGGTCTATCCACGGTCCGTCGATGGGTAGCCGTAGGTCGTCACCTAGAAATTATTTTTGGGGTTAGTTGGGTCTTTTCCTAATTAATAAATTCCTATACTATGTCATTTTGCCTAAGTTTAGGACCCTATATAAGACTTTTTACCCCCAAATTCACCCCATTTAATTCATTCTTCCAAATTCCCAAAAGAAAACCAAATCTCTTCCCAAATATTCTCTCTCTAGAATTTGAAGAAGAAGAAGACTCAACCTAAGGTTTCAAGCTAAGGTTCAAATTTCTCCATTGAAGGCTAGCATTTGGATTCAAGGTATGGTAGTTTTCATCCATGAATCTCTTCTATTCACGAAGTCCCCAAATTCCTCTATTTCAAAAGGTAGAATTCCTCAAATTAGCTAGGGTTTTCTTCAATTACCATGGGTTCTTTTGATTATTGATCTTAATGATTGAAATATTTTTTAATATGTATGAATTTATGATTTACAATGCATTTATGATGTTTCCCCCATGAACCCATGCAAACCCTCATGTTTTTGAAATGGTGATAATATGATGTGGGTTGTTGATTATGAAAGAGGAGTTTCATGATCTAAAGCATGAAGTGATAGAATCACATGAATTTATGATATAATCCCTATCTAAACCTTGATTTCTAGATGTGGTGATTGAAAGTAAGCTTTGAACCTTGAAAGGGTAAACTATGAGTTTATGCATGACCTTATGAAACCTATGTAAATGTTTAAGGGTGCTTTGAGAGTAAAGTGACAATGATCATGTTTGATGATTGTGTTGTGAAAGGATATTCGCATAAATACATACTAGCATGATGTGAAAGGTTTTCTCACATAACTTGGATTCTTAGGTTGAAAGGCTATTCTCACCTAATTGAATCAAAGGCTAAGAGATATCCTAATGAAACTACCTTGGCTTGGTTGTCCAATGACACCTTTCCATGAATTATAAGAATAAGTAAGTATTGACTATTCCATGGGAATTATTCTTAGCACCGAGTGGATATTGATGTGAGATTGAAGCTCTCCCATTTTTAGAGACCGAGTTTCTAGAAGCAATCTCTTGAGATGGAAGTTCTTCTGATAGTAGAGGTCGGGTTTCTAGTAACAATCTTCTTATTTCTTAAGCTATGTTCCCTCATAGGTTGATTATCTAGTGGATCCACTTAAGCTAGAAGTTCATGGTTCTACCTTAGGCAAGTAAAACAATCCTTTTCGGTGTGGGAGACACCGTGGGATCATGTTATAGCTCACATGGTCTCTATGTCGGTAAGACTAATTTTCCCAAAAGAAGAATAAAAGTGAAATAAGGTTACTCAAGAAGTATCTCATATGTGTCCAAAGACTTAAAGATGATTTAGCTTGCATTGACCATGATGTTATAACTTATGTTTTCTAACACTCTTATACTATGTTTTACTTGGTCAATTGCATGTCATGAAATGAAATGTCCCTTCTTAGCATGTTTTAAATGTTTTTTAATGCATATCTATCATACTTGGTGCATTTTTGTACTAACTTATACTCTTGCCTACATTTTTCCCAAATGTAGGGTCCGACAGACATGGTTCCCAATATTGTGGCTAGAGCTTGGATTTGAGTATTCCGAGCTTGGTGAGTCCTCATGGTTCGAGGATGGATTTCATTATGTTAGTTTCTTTCTTCTATTTCCTTTTTGGACATGATGTATTGGCTAGGCTCAATTTCATTCTAATGTACTAGATGGCTATGATGAGACATGAGTTTAGACTTCGCTTTTGTTTTATAAAATGTTTTGGACTTGGACTATTGTCTTAGTCTTATTGTCCTATTTCTTATGTTATGAAAGCTAAGTGTCTTGTATGGTGTCCTTCAGGGTTATTTATGCCATGTTACATCTAGGGTGTACCCCTCGGTCGTGAAAAATTGATACTCAAATATGTAAGAGAACAAGCACAACATTCACAAATCAAGAAATCAAGATGTGGATAAATGGGATTGAAAACCAACAATGCTGAGACCTTCACACACGCACCCCTTGAGAAAAACTATACAGTGTCCTCAATGCAAATACGATTAATTTAACTAGCAAATGGGAAAGTAAGAATCACTGAATGAAGGATTAGAGTGGGAGAGATTCTTCACTTCACGCCTAATTGGAGAGAAATTTCTAGAGACGCTAAACCATTCGGTGGGCCGCCGAGTGAAATTTGGCTTGCCGAAATTTACAGAAAGTTGGCCCTTCAATTAGAGCAATAAGGCCGAAATTATCAACCTCGCCAATTCATTTCGGCGAAGCGTCAAAAATATTTCAGCTCGCCAAATTTTCTAGAATGACTCTCCAATTTGTCCCTAGGAAGGGCTATGCCCTTGGGTGACCTGGGGAGACTTATTTGCTATTCGTCGAAAGGATAAGCCCGCCACCCAATTGCCATTCTTTCAACATGAGGGCTTCAACCTACACATTCAGCAAACATTATTAAAAATAACTAAACTTGGGTTGCCTCCCAAGAAGTGCCTTATTTAACGCCCTGGCACGACGTTGAAATGCTTTTAAGCATCTTCCAAATACACCACTTCAATTACTGATATATCCAGACATTCTCCAAAATAGAGCTTCAAGCGCTGCCCATTTACTTTGAATGCCGATCCTTCTTTCCTTTCAACTTCAATTTACCCATTCGTGAACACTCGAGTTACTTTGAACGTGCTTGACCACTTCGACTTGAGTTTAACAAGGAAAAGTCTCCAACGAGAGTTATAAATCTAAAAAAGATCACCAACTTTAAACTCTCGTTGAAAGATGTTAGCATCATGACACTTCTTCATTTTCTCCTTGTAAAGGGATGAACTCTCATATGCCCGCAACCGGAACTCTTCCAATGCGTGGAGTTGATTCACTCTATCTTTCAACCCCCTCCCCCCCTAATTCAAGTTTAATGTCTTCAATGCCCACAGTGCCTTGTGTTCAAGCTCAATTGGTAGGTGACAAGACTTTCCAAATACTAATTGGTATGGTGGCATGCCAATCAGAGTCTTGAAAGTTGTGCGGTAAGCCCAAATAGCAACATCTAGCTTTCGAGACCAGTCAGCTCAATTTTAATTGACTATTTTTGCTAGAATTCCCTTGATTTCCCAATTCGATACTCCAACCTGCCCACGTGTTTATGGATGATAAGGGGTTGCAACTTTATGCTTAACTCCATATTTGGTCAACAACGAAGTAAGCAAACAATTGCAAAAATGAAATCCTCCATCGCTAATAATTGTATGAGGAGTTCCAAACCTTGTGTAAACATATCACTTAAGGAATTGCACAACACTCTTCCCGTCATTGTTGGGTAAAGCTACAGCCTCTATTCATTTAGAAATGTAGTCAACCTCCACAAAGATATACTTATTTCCGTAAGATCTCACAAAGGGTCCCATGAAATCCATTCCCCAAACATCAAACAACTCTACCTCTAGAATAAGGTGAAGAGGTAACTCATGCTTTCTCAACAATTCTCCTTTCTTTTGGCATTGAATACATTGTTTAAAAAGAGAGTGTGCATCTTGGTATAACGTTAGCCAATAATAACCACTTTGAAGTACTTTAGTGGCTGTGTGCATCCTGCTATGATGTCCACCAACTGGCAACGCGTGGCAAATATTGAGAATTGCATTTACCTCCACTTCTGGTACACACCTTCTAATTACGTGGTCTGCGCATTCCCAAAATAGGTACGGTTCATCCCATAAATACTTCTTCACATCGAACAAGAACCTTTTCCATTAATAAAAATTCAGTCCATCAGGAAGAATCTGACACACCAAATAGTTTAAAAAATTAGCATACCAAGGTGGGTTTCCATGAGTTTCCATCATTACTGATTCGTCTGGAAATGCTTCCTCAATGTCCCTCTCACCGGGAATAAGAACATTGGTTCCAGTCTTCACAAGTGATCCTCTACTTGGTTATCACACCCTTTTCGATCTTTGACCTTGAAATCAAACTCTTGAAACAATAATACCCACATAATCAACCTTGGCTTTGCACCACCACTTTAGTACCCAACAAATACACTCTAAACTTTTCAAAAGCGTCCACCACCGCTAGCAATTCTTGTTCAGTGACGATATAATTCTTTTGAACTAAATTCAAAGTCTTACTAGCATAATAGACTAGGTGAAATAGCTTGCCTTTTCGTTTACCAAGAAAAACTCCCAAGGCCACACCACTTGTACCACACATTAGTTTGAATGGAATACTCCAATCGGGGGCAACAATGATTGGAGATGACACTTGTTTCTCTTTTAAGCATAAGAATGCTTTGAGGCAAGCTTTATCAAAGTTGAAAGTAGATTCCTTTTCTAGTAAATTACAAAGGGGGTAAACTACCTTAGAGAAATCCTTTATAAACACCCTGTAGAAACCTGTATGTCCTAGAAATTTCCGGATGCCTTTCACCGAAATGGGAGCAGGTAGTTTGGCAATAACTCCGACTTTAGCTTGATCCACTTGCATTCCTTCTCCTGAAATTTTATGCCTCAAAAAAATACCTTCTTTGACCATGAAGTGACATTTCTACCAATTTAGAACAAGATTGGTTTCAACACTTCTTTGTAGTACCTTCCCAAGGTGTTCTAGCTATGCTTCAAATGAATCATCCACAACCGAAAAATCATCCATAAAGACCTCCATTGAATCTTCAACTATATCGGCAAAAATTAGAGAGCATGCATCGTTGGAACATTGTCGATGCATTGCACAACCCAAAAGACATTCTTTTAAAAGCAAATGTCCCATTTGGACATGTAAAAGTTGTTTTTTCTTGGTTTTTTGGTGCGATAGAAATCTGATTATACCCAGAATAACTATCTAAGAAACAACACCATTCACGCCCTGCAAGCCTATAAAGCATGTGGTTCATAAAAGGCATCAAAATGATCTTTCTCGGTCCATGCGTTCAATTTTAGGTAGTCCATGCATACACGCCAACGGGTAACTGGTCTCAACCGTACAAGTTGCCCTTTTTCATTTTGAACCACCGTGATACCTTTTTTCTTTGATACACATTGCACGGGGCTCACCTATTTGCTATCCGCGATAGGGTATACCACACCCGCATCGAGCCACTTGGTGATTTATTTCTTCACCACTTCTTACATTGGAGGGTTTAACCTCCTTTGGTGCTCAACACTTGAGTTTGTATTCACTATCCGATTGGATTTTATGAGTACAAATCCTGGGGGGAATTCCCACAATATAAGCAATTGTCCATCCGATGGCCTTAATGTATCGTTTCAACACAATGACAAGTAATTTTACTTGCCATTCATGCAGATCCGTGATGGTGATGACAAGAAAGGTGTTGTTTTGTCCCAAAAAGACATACCGAAGGTGGGATGGGAGCATCTTCAACTCAGGTTTTGGTGGTTCTTCAGTGGATGGTTTATAGGGGGGACTTTCCCAAATTTTTAGATCAATATCGAGTTTTAGTTGATTTTTAGAATGAGAACCTAGACGCGATAGAGCGGCCACAACTTCATCATAATCTTATATTTCTTCCTCATCATAACCCTAAATCTCTACTCAAAAATTTAAAAATAATGTTCTAGAGTGTAAAAGCTCAATAAAAAACTCAGAAGTGAACAATGTGGGAACTCCTTCTCTTTTTTTCAAAATTGCATATATACGTTCCAAGAATTTTAGTACGGAGTCAACTCAACTCAGTAAGTCGGGCTCGCCGAACAGGTCGGCAACACGCTGGGTGCTCCCCTTCTGGCCTTTTTCGCGTGGATTTTTACCACAAAAACCTATAATATTTGGCTGGCTAGGTCGAGTTTGCCGAATTGGTCGGCAGCACGCCAAGTTCTCCTCTTTTTAACGTGTCTTTTCCCACCTCTTTCTGTAGCATTTGGGGAGCTAAATCGGCATTAGCGAACTCTTCGATATGTTGCTGAACCACTTGTCTGCTTGACAAGTTGGTTTTGTCCATGGGCTGACATGCTAGAACTTTAGATGAGCTGAAGGTCCACTCGGTGAGTCACCGAGTGGCTTTGGTGAGTACAACCTTTGCTTTCCTTAAAATTTTCAGCTTTTTCGCTCTTATTTACATCACAATGTCCTTGCGTTATTCTTGTGCCTTCATTGATGCATATTAACATTTTAACATCAGTTATAAGCATAAAATATGCATTTAGAATACTAAATCCCTGAATATTAAGGCCTAAATGATTCAAAGTCTCTGACTTATCAGTGCACCCCTTGATTCACTTACACTCTTTATGGTTCTAGGTCTACCTCTCCCTTATTTCGCAAAAGGCTCACTTTAATTACTTGTTGGGTTATAATATACAAAAAAATATATTATATTAGGGTTGATTAAATTTGAAAAATATTGACAAAATAGTAATATACCTTTGGTCTTGCCCCTCCCTTTCTTAAACCCGATGGTTCTGCAACATTTGAAATAGGGGTAGCTCTGTGTTCTTCATTAGTAGAACCAACTCCATCAATCCTTAGAAAATGAAATCCTATTTTGTTGTGACCTTTAACATGAAAAACACTAAATTTCATAGTTACTTCAGTTTTAGGCAATTTACTAGACACCTTAGATTCACCGGACTCTTTCCTTCTCAGCTTTCTGGGCCTGCCTGGCTTTTCTTTGATCACTGGTGGAGTAACAAGAGGATTTGTTAATTCTGGCCACATTGACATGTTATTCATAGGTTGCAAGAAATGTGAGTAAGTCATCAAGTACCTCTATTTAGAGTAGCATGGATGAATGAAATCATGTGGATCATATTGCTCACACAACATTGCAGCTAAGGCATGTGTACATGGTATCGCCTTAAACATCAAAGATCTACAACTACACTCCCTGTTTCTCAAATATATGGTGTGTTGTTTGTATTCTTCAAAAAAGTTCATTTACTGTTACTCCATTAAACTCGATATAATATCTCATTGACTTATTAATATTAGCCTCTAGTACTTTTATTGTCATTGGAGAGAAGTTGAATACCCAAGCATTTGAAAATTCACATAACCTAGTCATTTTAGTTATGACCTTAATCCTTATCTCTTCAAGCATACTAATAATGGTTTTATGCCTTCAGTCAAGATCCCAGCATTAAAGCTCTCACATATATTATTATCTATTGCATTAGACTTAACTTGAAAATTAAAATACACTTTGCTTCAACATTCTTTATCATTGTAAAGTAGATCATCCACTATTTTCTTACCTAGTTTAGACAACTCCTTCATATTCTTTTTGAATTCAGCTTCAAAAGTATTTCTTGCACACTTCCAGAGCAGTTTCTTCGTTTGCATCCCTCTCCAACTCTTTGACCAATTTTCTAGGATATGCCTAGCACACCTTCTTTCCTCACAAGATGGTAGCAACTCCTTAATAGCTATATTCAGTCCCTACAAGTTATAACAAATATTACAGAATTAAGTTGGAAAAAAAGAGAGTAAGCCAACAGAATGTAATAGTCAAAGCGAAATGCTTATCCAAAAGAATTTACCTTCTACATGTCTGACATGATGGTGAAACATGTTCCATCTCCTAATCCCAAGTCTTGTTGCACCAGAGAAATAAACCATGTCCAACTATTTTTGTTCTCATTTTCAACTACAACCCCAGCAAGTGATAACATTTGATTATTGTCATCCTTCACCACCGCAATAAATAATTGACCCCAATATACCCTTATTAAGAAACAAGCATCCAAACCAATGCATTTGTTACATGACAGGAATGCCATTAAGACTAGGCACCAGACTGGGTTATACCAGTACCGTTTTGGTCGTCCAATAGTATCCGGGATGAAATAGGATACATTGAACTAGTACTCGAAATATGATGGTACCATGATTTGGTATCAGTATACCAGTACTGATTTATCCCGATTCTGATATGGTCTGGTTACATCCGTTCCCTTCCGTCAAATATTTAAAAAAAAATCAAAAGGCTATTGGCAGCGATTGGCAAATTGAAAATTGCAACTGCAATACAATGTGACAGTTGGGGGGCCAACAACACAATTTTGCCAATGGTCAAATTATTTGACCCTCTTCCCCCTGCATTTCTGCCTGCCACCCCAAGCCCACCATCCCCTTTTTTCTATTTTTTTTTTAAAAAATATCCTCTCCCTTCGCATTTTTAAATATAAATTTACAATAACAATTATTTATTTTCTCTCATTCTCTCAAATCTCAATCTTTCTCAAAGTTTCAACTTTCAATTATATTATTTTGCAATTGAATAGTTGAATTATCATTTGGTGAATTTTAGAGTACCACTCTTCTTCAAACTTCAATTTTCAACATCAATTTTTCAATTTTTGTTTATAATCGTCGATTTTTTACACAGACATTTGGTACATTCGTTCAATTCTCTAATCTTATATTTATTTTTTGTATTTATTATTTATCATTTGTTCTTGTTAATTTCATACTTCATTTCATTATATCAAGAATTCTTGTGAAAGTGGAGGTCAAAAAATTATTGCACAAGGAGTAAAAAGTTTGTTTACTAAAAAAGATAAACCTTCTAGTTCTTCTAAATCTAAATTTCCTCTTATTATAATGAATATAGTTGAATTTATGCATGTGATTGAAACTATGTTCTCTTGTCCCATTCCTATAGAAATTAATTCTTAGTCTTCTATTATTTCTGAAGAAGTTTATGAAAGACATTATAGTGATTGTCAAGAAGATGAAGAAGTAGAAGTAGACCTATATGATACACACACTAGTCCCAACCTCGATAGTACTGAAGCTCCACCTCAGGATATTTCTCCGGTTGGAACTAGTCGTCCCCTTATTGCTCCAAGTAGGAGTAAGACCAAGGTATAACGTACTTTAAAATCAAATGAGTGGAAATTTTATTATTTGAATGATGAAAAAAATTGTTAGTACATGCAATCTTTGTAAACAACCGTTGAAATATACTTCAGATGGGATTGGAGGTTCACTAGGAGGGGGGGGGGGTTAAAGAAATGTTTGGTTCAAAAACATTAGAAAGAATGGTTTGAGTATTTTTCTTCTCTTGGTATTTGTGTCACGATCCTATTCCTGGAGTCATGAAGGAACCTACTATAACCCACCAGTACGTAAGCCAACCCGTAACCCATAGCAATAAATAATGACTATAAGGGTAGAAGTAAGAAGAAATAAGTGTTTAAACAACAAAGCAAGACAAAAGAGGAAGAAAATCAAAACTATATACATAAAGGATCCCTCCCAGAACCTGGAAGTCACAAGTACATAGTTGTGCTAACAAAAGAGTACAAGTCCCAAAAGTTGACAAAAAACAAAACTTGCCTAAAAAAAAGAAAGATTAGCTATAAAAGTACAGAAGGAGACATGTAAGTTAAGGATCCCAAGTGCTCAACCTCACCTACGATCTAAAAAGCTCTAACCTCGTACGATCACTATTGGTAGATGGTACTAAGACTTGCATCACAAAATAGATGCAGAGTGTAGCATGAGTACCAAAGAAAAGGTACTCAGTAGGAATCATATGATGATTAAGCTGGAAAGGTAAATACACTATATAAAGATAGAATTTAGACACCAACAGAGGTACAAACTGAATTTAAAAGGAAGAACATAAGCGTATCAAAAGTAAATCTAAGTACAAGTAAACTAAACCTAACTGGACCTCATAAACCAAGAAGGTACATGATTAAATAACGTTTCAAAGACACTTCATCCAATTCTAAGCGTCAACGATCGTAAATCAGTATAAAACCCAACTAAATGAGTTGGGGTCAAATCCCACAGGGAGCAATACATATTTCAGATTTGATTGGGAAGTATGAACGTGGTCAAATCAGTCATAGGAATATAAATTATTGAATAATGACATCATTCAAATTAAGGGGTGACACGAATGTCAAATGGGGTTTTTGGTTTTGATTAACAACTACAAACAGTCTCAAACAATATGAATTAACAATAATGAGTTGGGTTCTTGGGATGTGATCGATTATAGGCAAATGTAGAAAAATAGGTAATTGCAACTACTAGTAAATAACTAGATATTAGGGAGTACGCTAGGCTATAAGGGAGGTAATTTTCTCTCAAACAATTTACCCCAAATCAAGTGATTCTCTCAAACATCAACAAGCATGCAAAATAAGAGTGGCTATAAAGGAGGTAATTTTGTCTCGAACAATTTACCCCAAATCAAGTGATTTCTCTCGAACATCAACCAGCATGCAAAATAAGAGCAGCCCACACCTTAATCCATTCACTCTCTCGAGCTGAATGTGTGGGATTGGGTTTTAGGATTCACTCTCTCGAGCTGAACACAGGTCAACGCAATACCCACAAACCATCAATCAATAATCTTAGTTCTCAAACCTCTCTTTTGAGCAAGCCAAGAACACAAACATAGAATTGCATTTGCAACTACAATTCTTAAATTAAACCACAATTAATGATTAAACTCACTTCTAAAGAGCATTTAAACTAACAATTAGCAATACCCATAAACTAAATCAGCCCATAATCACATGATCACACCCCAAGAATTGGGGTTTTTGCTAGACATTATAAAAAGGTAAAAACAGGTACCAAATTGATTATCCATCAACTAGGTAAGAGTAATTTTGTCCTTACAATGCTCCAATTTGATGAATATCAAAGACCTACTTCTAATTTCTCCAAAGTGAATACCTTCAATCCTTCAAAGCTAAAGTAAACTCTAGATAGAAAAAATAGTTCTAAGACTTCTGATAGAAAAATACTTTAAAATGTATCCAAGATAATCTCCTAGTTAATGTTGAAAAACGTATTTATAATCGCCGAAAATAAGCTACGAAAGCCCCTTTGACGAAGTAAGTCAGGCTCGCCGATCCACTCGGCGAGATGCCCTTTGGTCTCTTCTACCACCCTTTCATGTTGGCATTTAACATCCTTAAGGTCTGTAGCTTTTGGCGATCTATCTTGGCATCGCGGACTCACTCAGCGATCCACTAACTGCTCCCTTTCATCGTTAACTTGGTTCTTTCCTTCAGAGCTTGGCACACTAGAATTTTAGGTGGTCATTTGAGCCACTCGGCGAAACGCCGAGTCCTCTTGGCGATACGCCGAGTCCTCAGGCTCGCCCTACTTCATTTCTTCAGCTTGTTTTGTTCCTTTTTGCCTGTTAGTGTCCTTGCTTTGTTCCTCAATCCATATACCTGAAAATCAACGATTTAACATTAGTTATTAGCACAAATTAAGCATTTGAGGACACTAAATCTATGTAAGCAAAGCCCTTAATGAGTCCAAATCTTGGACTGATTAGTACACTCACACACAAGTTTGAATAAAACCTGAACATATTCCCATAAGACCAATAGGTACACTGAATATCTAAATCTACAAGATCAAAGTATTACAAGTTCAGATCTAATATGAGCAAGTCAGGCCTCAAATCAAAGTACCTAATAAATGGGTCCGCCTAGCCAGCCATTAAACTCTGAGGGGCGTCAGCTGCCTAGCAAGCAAGTGTAAACTCAAGGGAGTAAACATAACAAGTCAAAACTGCCCAACCATCCAATAAACTCCTAGGGTCGTTAGCCACCCAACTATCAAGAGTCAACCTAGGGGTGTAAACATAACAAATCAAAGCCACTCAGCCAGCTAGTAAAATCCAGGGGCATTAGCCACACAACTAGAAAGAGTAAACCTGAGGGGATAAACATAACAAATCAAAGACGCCTAGCCAGAAAGTAGACTCTCAGGGGTGTTATCAACAAAGCTAGCAAGAGTAAACCCGAAGGCCTGTCGACTCTGAAGAGGATCTCATCACAAGGAATCAATAATTAAAGCACCACAAGGGAACAAAGTCCACTCACAAATAATCAATCAAGGATCCAAGCCTGAACTACTCTAATCCCAAGTGGGCCATCGAAGCACGGAACCTCAAAAATTACAACGGGGCCATAGATATATGTAGAGTCATTAGAAGGTCAATGAAGCTATGATGATGCCTAAACTAAGGCTCATACTATTAGACTCAAGTCTACTACTTTGGTATACAGCAAACTAGTCCGTCTGAATTGACATCAGAGAAGAAATAAGGCATATCAGCCACACAAATCACAATTCTAAGGAAATAATAGCCCAATTCTAGACTAAGTCCAAACATGCTCAATCATAAGAAAATAACCACATAAAAGGCAATTCACACGATGGCAAAAAACATACAACCCAAACTACATGATGCTACACCTAAATATAATGTCGATCAACCCTAAACATGATAGCTATGAAAGTAAATAAAAGAAACTAGGTACCCACCCCCAATTCATTCTAATCAAGATGTATTTACACATTCAAGATGAATCTAAGAGAGATGAAAGTCTTATCTTACCTTAAGACTGACCACACACTCTCTCCAAATTACAATGCTGGAGCCTCTCCATTTTTAAAGGCCTCATACCACTGTCACACTATCAAAAAAGGATCACAACATCAATATGGTTATATCAAACCCACAAACACACAAAATAGAAATTGACCAACTTAAGAGTCAAATGGGAATTGTGAGACCCACACCATAATTTCTAGAATTCTCTCCGTTAAAAGGTCCTAACAGTACCCCAAACTTGTGTTCCAAATTAGAACACAATCACTACAAAAAAAATAGCATTTAGCGACGGATTATAGTGACAAACAATATTCCGTCGCTAAATAACGACGGATTAGCTACGGAAATATAAATTGGTCGCTAAATTATCGGATAATATATTGGGACCTAAATTAGTGACAGAATAGCGTCAAAAACTTAAATCCGTCGCTGAATTTAGGCGCTAAAATTTGGCGCCTCTATTTTTCCTACTAAATTAGATAATTGCCTATGAAATTCGCGATAAACTTATAATAAAAAATTTCCAGGGCACAAATCCCTTTCACACAAATTAAATCACTCACTCTCTTCCTCTTTGTTGCTCATTGCTACCCAAAAAATTCCTAGGGCACAAATCCCTTTCACACAAATTAAATCACTCACTCTCTTCCTCTTTGCTGCTCATTGCTACACATACATAGCAGCGCTCTGTGGGAAGAAAACCTTGCAAACTTCATTGTGAGTTGTTCTGTGGGAAAGCTTGTTTCATTGTTGTTGGTTCATCAAAAGGTAACAATAGTTTCTATTAATGTCTAAAATTCTATAGTTATTTCATCTCTGGTTCATCTACAGTACTCTTCATCATCTTTTTCTGATTTTTTTAGTTAGGGTAACAATAAAGTGCCTATTATCTACCCTAATCTTTGCATTTATATTTATCTTATTTAGCAACTTTTGCATTTGGGTCAAACTTAGGGCAGATAGGAGCATTATCTTAAAAATAGAAAACTTTGGGCACAAAGATCATTCTATCATATTGTTTTGTTTATTTTTGTTTAACCATTTGATATTTGAAACTTAGTGAAACCTACATAAGCTAGACTTTCACCCTTCCCCTGCTCTCTGTTGTTTTCTGGTAAATCAGACACAATATTAGATAAAAATGTAGTACTTCTTTTCATTCTAACATTACACCACTAGTTCTGTAACTTGTTTTTGTGGTAAGTAATCAACAACTTGTTCTATGTGGTTTTTCTTCAAGTTTCTGGTGGTTTGTTGTTTTGTGATGCTGTAAAATCTGGGAACTTAGAGGTTTTCTGAATTTGTTAAAATAAAAGCACAAGCAGAAAGTACATGAATTTGCTCGCTGGAAAGCTTCTTGATCCACATATAATAAAAGGATGGAGTACTTCTTTTCATTCTAACATTACACCACTAGTTCTGTTTACTTGATTTTGTGGTAAGTAAGCAACAACTTTTTCTATGTGGATTTTCTTTAAGTTTCTGGTGGCTTGCTGTTTTATGATACTGTAAAAACTGGGAACTTAGAGGTTTTCTGAATTTGATAAAATAAAAGCACAAGTAGAAAATACTTGAATTTGTTTGCTGGAAAGCTTCTTGATCCACATATAATAAAAGGAAATGGTTTGTGTTCTCTATATACATTTCAATTAAAGACTTCTACTTTAGTACTTCTATGTAATTTCTTTAGTTCTAATTTTTTGAATAACTCTAATTATTTTGTATTTTTTAACATTAAGTAGGAGTATGGAACATCTAAAGCGTAGTTGGATGTACAAGAGATTAGATGGTCGAGGGGCTCTTAATTCTAGTTTTATAGCCGGTGTGAATGACTTTCTCAAGTTTGCATGTTCTCATCCGAATCGCATGAGTGGTGAGGAAGTTAGATGTCCATGTAAAAAATGTCACAACATTAAATACATGAATGTTGAAACTGTTAAACTACACCTTTTTCGTTTAGGATTTGTTGAGAACTATTTTGTTTGGAAATATCAAGGAGAAAAAGAAGTGATCGGTGAAATGTCTATTGATTTACCGAATGATACACAATCTGGATTGGGATATGATAATCCATATCGCCAAATGGTTTTGGATGCAGTTGGATCAAACTTTGGTCAGGGTTCGAGCTTGCAATCTTATAGTAATGATGAACCTGAGTCATCTCATCATTGTGAACCTCCAATGGAGGAAGATCCTAATCCTGAGTCACAAAGGTTTTATGATTTACTTCAAGCCGCTGATGCAGAATTGTATCCTGGTTCTTCCATCTCTCAACTTGCACTAGTTTCTAGGATGCTAAATATTAAAATGGAGAACACTTTGTCACAAAGGGGCTATAATCAAGTGATGCAACTATTGAAAGAGGCATTACCTGAAGATAACCAAGTTCTCGATAGTTATTATCAAACCAAGAAGCTAGTGCGTAGCTTGGGTTTGCCTGTTGAAAAGATTGATTGTTGTAACTCAGGATGTATGTTGTATTGGGAAGATGATAAAGACCTAACATCTTGTAAGTTTTGTGGCTATGAGAGGTTTAAACGTCGTGTTGGTTCTCATAAGAGAAAATTGGTCCCTTACAAAAAAATGTATTATTTTCCTCTTATTCCTAGATTGCGGAGATTATATGCATCTCATGCCATAGCTGCCGACATGAGATGGCATCAAGAGCATACACAAGAAGAGGGGGTAATGCGACATCCATCAGACTCTGAGGCTTGGAAGCACTTCAATGAAACTCATTCCTTTTTTGCTTCTGACCCAAGAAATGTGAGGTTGGGGCTATGTACTGATGGTTTTCAACCATTTGCTCAATTTGGAAGAAAATACTCTTCATGGCCAGTGATTGTCACTCCATATAATTTGCCCCCGGGGATGTGTATGAAAGAGGCTTACATGTTTTTAACTGTCATTGTTCCAGGGCCACACAATCCTAAACAAAAAATTGATGTTTATCTACAACCTTTAATAAAGGAATTGACTTTATTGTGAGAGACAGGTGTAGAAGCATTTGACATCTCAAAAAAGCAAAATTTTCAATTACGGGCAGCTTTGATGTGGACTATCAATGACTTTCCGGCATATTCTATGTTATCAGGATGGAGTACCAGTGGAAACTTAGCATGCCCTTATTGTATGGAGGAAACACAATCCTTTAGATTACAATATGGTGTGAAAACAACTTGGTTTGACAATCATAGAATGTTTCTTGACCAAAATCATCCATTTAGAAGTGATCGTAAGAACTTTCTTAAAGGTCATATTGTCACAAGATTGCCACCACCTTTAAGATCAGGACAAGAAATTTTGAATCAAATATGTGAGTTGGGGATAAGGAAAGTAACTGAGTTAGATGCAGAAGAAGTTAATAAAAGAATTTGTAAGTCTTGTGGATGGAAAAAACGAAGCATCTTTTGGGATTTGCCTTATTGGAGTTCTAATATGATACGACATAATCTTGACGTCATGCATATTGAGAAGAATGTCTTTGATAATGTATTTAACACAGTTCTTGAGGTGGATGGCAAAACCAAAGACAATCCAAAAGCACGTCTAGATGTTGTAAAATATTGCAATCGGCCACATTTGGCAAGGAATCCTGATGGAAGTTATCCTAAAGCTGCATATACAATAAATAAGGATAAAAAAAAGGTCTTGTTTGATTGGTTGGAAGGTGTGAAGTTTCCAGATGGTTATGTTTCGAATATGAGTCGATGCCTTGACACAGAGAAATTTAAGTTATTTGGGATGAAAAGTCATGATTGTCATGTGTTCATGCAACGACTATTGCCAATTGCCTTTCGTGAGTTACTTCCTAGTAATGTGTGGCAGGCACTTACAGAGTTGAGTTTATTTTTTAAAGATCTTACTTCAACTACTCTTCAAGTGGTGGACTTGGAAAGATTGGAGGTACACATTCCACAAATTTTGTGTAAGTTGGAACGCATATTTCCTCCTGGATTCTTTAACTCAATGGAACATTTACCAGTGCACCTTCCACATGAAGCACGAATTGCTGGACCTGTACAATATAGATGGATGTATCCTTTTGAGAGGTAATTGTAAATTATTTATGCTCCTATGGTGAAAAGTATGTTAGACATGACATTATAATTTAATTGTTTACCTATATAGGTACCTCCGAACTCTTAAAAATATGATTGGGAACAAAGCTAGTGTTGAAGGTTCTATTTGTGAAGCATACTTGATGGCAGAGTCAACACAATTGTTTTCTCATTACTTTGAACCTCATGTTATGACACGTCATCATAATGTGATCCGTAATGATGACGGTGGTGCTATGAAAGATGTTGAAGGAAATTTATCAATATTCACCCATCCAAGCAGACTATCGGGTGAAGGAAAAAAAAGAGATTTATCCCTTGAAGAAATTAAGGCCGCCCAAACTTATATTCTACTAAACTGTCAAGAGGTTGAGCGGTTTGTGAGGTAACATTTTAAGATTATACTTGTTTAAAATAAAAAAAATTGACTATACATTATAACTTTCTATATAACTTATTTTGTTGCAATGAAGCATGTATGTACAACGTTTGCAAGAAGAGTTTCCGAATCTACCTCAAGATCAAATAGATGAGAGTCTTGAATCATATTTTTCTATATGGTTCAAGGAATATGTAAGCCTCAAACAATGATTATTCTTTAAAAAAGTGATGTTTTTAAATTATCTTGTGAATATAGACTAAATTTTATAGTATTTTTAACTAGGTTCGATCCAACCATATTGAAAATGAATACTTGAGTAGTCTTGCTCATGGACCATTAATAAGCGCATGTGCTTATCCAGTGTGTTTTGTCAATGGATACAAGTTTCATACAATACATCGCAGTAGTGTAAGATCAACAACGAACAGTGGAGTTTGTATCTCAGATCCAAATGCTGGTGATTACTATGGTAGGATACAAGAAATTATACAATTGGAATATCGTAGAGCACCTTTAAAGCAAGCTATATTATTCAAGTGTGAATGGTTTGATCCAACAATGAATGTTGGTGTTAAGGAGCACAATCAATATAAATTGGTCGATGTTAATCATCGTCGCCGATTTAAAAAATATGAACCTTTTATTCTTGCAATGCAAGCAACTCAAGTGTGTTATATGTCTTATCCTAGCACAAAGAGGGACAAGGATGATTGGTTAGCTGTATTAAAAGTCAAACCTCGAGATGTTATTGAATCACCTGATGAGGGAGGGATCACAGTAGTTGAATCAAATCTTCCATTCCAAGTTGAAGAAGTTGAAGTCCATGAGATAGATATGAATATTATTGTTGATGAAGATATACCTCTGCATGATCCAAATGGGGAGACAATTGAAATGGCTGAGCCAATTAATGAGGATTTGTTGTTAGATCACCATGAATTAGAAGAAGAAACTACAGAAGATGAAGGTGAAACTGAGGATGAAACTGGAGAGGAGGATGATGAGGAGTTTGAAGATGAAATAGATACAGACTAGTATATTGATAGAAATGTGCTACTGTATCTTCAGTGACTTTGGTTTATAGTACTATGTTTTGGATGCAAATTTTTGCCCGGTGAATCATACTAAACTTAATGCTTTCAGTGACTTTTTTTTAAGAAACAGTATTTGAGAATTTCATTCTTCAACCAGTTTTTAATTCTCAAAGACAGATTCACATCCTGCGTGAAGATTGTATTCTGCCTTGTGTTTTATGCACCTGCATTACCTGAGATTTTCAATATAATAGTAGATATGAATCCATTCTTGTTTTAGTTGTATAGTAGGATATGGAGAAGTGATGTTGCTGATCAGTTGGCTTTATTCACTGAATGATGGTCTGATTTCTTGAGTTCTGATGAAATCCAATGCTTGTCGCCATCAATTATTTGTTAGTTTCTAGTGTGCTTTTAATTTTGAATTTTCTTCCCCTAGAAAATATGACTTCCCATAAAAAAATTCTTAGACTTAAGTACTTGACTATCAACACTGAATAAGTGCTGCATTAACTAAAAGCATTAAGAGAAAAGAAAGTTAGAGAGAAGTAGAGGGTGACTATTAGTTGCTTGCTGCTTAGCTACTCCACTTGGGTTAAAAGAAGTATTGTGATTAGAAGCTGCAATGTAATGATCTGCTATGTAGCTACTCCAGTTGGGTAATTTTTTTTTTCTTTTCCTTCTCTTGTTTGGGAATGTATGGGATTATGCAATCTTGAAGTTATTTTTCTTGTAGACATGACGCGAGGCAAAGGTCGAGGTAACACAACTCGTGCAAGCAAGACCTCAATTAGAGGTCGAGGCAGCACAAGTCGAGTTTATATGCCTACTGTTCCCATTCCCATAACTAATTCTCAACAAGGTGGTATCAATTCTTCTGTTGGACCAGATCATATTAACCAAAATCAAACATCAGCTCCTACTAATTCGCCTCCTGTTCAAACATCAGCTCATGGTAGTACTCCATCTGTTCATTTTGAAACACCTCATGTAATATCTAATCAGAGCAACGGAATAGGCGAAGGTACATCTACTCAAAGAAACGTGATAGGGGAGGAGCCTACATCTAGCCAGAACAACACAATAGGTGAAGGTGAGAGTAATAATAATTCTAGACAGCGGACACTTGTTTTTCTTTCTCATTCCGAGTAAGTTTGTACTTGCACTATTGTTATTTATATACTGTAATTTCTTCATGATAGACTTCATATAATATATTTCAACTTTTTTTCCAGTTTGGAACCATCAAATATTTGCTCTACTAGGATATGTGAGTCTTTCAAGAATGAACTTGATCCTAATGGAATTAATTGGAAAAGTGTCTCACAAGAAATAAGAGATTTTTATCTCGGAGAATTCGAGGTATATATTTCACCATTTTAATAAAAAATATTACATCACTTTTGAAGGTTGGATACTAATGTTGTTTACTTATAAAATTATTTTAGAAGGAATTCTATTGGGATCCTTCCATTGATAGTGAAGTGAAGATACTATGGCGTAAGAAGGCAGCGAGAAGGTACAGTGATTTTATTTCTTGCATAAAAAAAGGAGCAGTTCGGCCAAAATATGTTCCGGAAGAAACATGGGAAAGTTGGATGAGATTTTGGAAAGATCCCAAGGTTGTTGAGAAGTCAAAAATAAATTCGAAAAATCGGTGTGGTGGTCAGAATGCAGTTGCAAAGGGGACTCACACGGGAGGCTCTATTACTATTGGAGAGCATCGCAAGAGACTTGTAAGTATATTTTTGCACACCCTTAATTTACTTTATATGCATAATCTTAACCCTTCAGAACATTGAAGTGCCTTTGTATTACGTCTGCAATCCCACAATTCGAGACTAGAAAATGCTTTCTCCTTAATACTTTCATGGGAAAGAATTGACAGTTGTTCTTGCATTTGAGCCTTCTCATTGTAACATTGAGGCATATCATCATATTATTTGTGCATTTCCTACAATTGTTCAACCAATTTTCTGCTTTGATATTTAATCTTGAGAATTAAATTCTTGGAGCTGCTCTTCTGCACACTGTACTGATTTTGAAAATCCACGTGTTATTGGTGGGGGTTTGTTTATGAAGGAGGGTTGCTCTTCAGCTGGCTCTTAACCATGATACATGGTGGCAATAAGTACTAACTATGAATATGAATAGTAGTAGATATAACGTATTAAGCGGACATCCCATATAATGTTGTGTGTGCTGGGTACTGTCTTGCTTTCTGAAGACACGACACTCCACAACACACAGATGGCAAAATATAACTTGTGAAGTGTCTCTATTATTGATAAGGCTTTGTTGCTATAATTGTATAGAACTTCTTTTTTACTTATTTGGTTGTTATGTACACTTGTGGTGATATGTTTGTTTTACCACACACTAAATGTTTTAGACTCAACATATGAATTACTTCTTACTCAATCAAATTGAATGATCGTCATTTCTCGCCTTGATATGCTTGCTCACTGTTTTGGGTTCAAACAATATGAAACAGGGAAGTATATCTCAAATTCCCTCATGTTTTTAAGGTATTTAAACACCCAATTTAAATTTTTAGGTTTTGTGTACTACTGTTAAGGTTTGAATTAGTATTTTGTGGATGTAAGGTTAGTTCAATTAGCTTGCTTTTAGCTTATCCTTTTGTAATGAACTGCTAATCATGAATGAAAATTTCCAGTTTTCTACATCAATTTTGCCTGATTTTTTAGTTTTCTTCATTGATTTTGAGTTTTGTTGTTGATAAAGTTGAAATTGATGTAGTAATTTAGTGTGTTTGAAGATATTCAACGCCGGTTTAGGTGGTGGGTGAAGTTTAAGTGCGTCATGTGCTGCTAAAGTCTAAAATCAGAACACAGTTTTTTCGTACCTAAAGTTGTGTAGATATTTCCATTCAAAATTTCATCAAGTATAGCTGAAAATGGCACATATTGTTTTTTTTCTGTCATCAGTTATAGGAGGTAGTACATACTGCTGCCACAGTAGGCACATCCCAAGGAAATTTTTTGGTTTACTTGATGATTTTGAGTTTTCTGTGATTTTGAAGTTTCCCAAGTATTTTAGATTGTTTGATGCTAAAGATACTAGGAATAAGTATATAGAGGTTGTTGAAAGAGACCCGCGATTAACCGTTTTTATATCCCAAGTATTTTCACATTTTCATATGTTTTTAATTTTTTTTCCTTGTATAGGCTATTGAAAAGGGTCGAGATCCAACACCAAGTGAGTTACATTTGCATGTCCATACACATGGTCATGATGGAAAATCTTTTGTTGGTGAACGAGCTCGAGTTGTACATGTAAGTCCAATATTCTACAATTACATTCACTTTATATATTCGTTGGTGGAAAATTGTGTAAATCATTTTATTTTTTCAGTTAACAGCCTCTCTCTATTTTCCCCACTTTTATACCCAAAGAATTATAGGTATATGTGTAGCATGTACAACTACTTATTGTTTGGACATCAGAATAGTTGAATTGCACAGTGAAGGTGCCAACAGTTTTTATGTTTCTGAAATAACTTGACATAGTCTGGTCTTCATATTTATATGGCACAATAAATACTTCAAGTTGTGCATTCTCTGTGGGTTAAAAAAAGGGCAACATAGACTTGAATATGCAAATAAAAAGTTATCTAAGATATCGGCATAAACTAGATGTGACTATTGTTATTGTTGTGGTTGTTATTAATGAATTTAACTGTTTATCATTCTCTTTAACAGGAAAAGTATCTAGAAATATTACAGAATCAAACACAAACTCAATCTAATGTTGATCAATTGCAAGCATATTATCAAGCCGCAGGAGGGGAAAAGAAAAGAAGGATATATGGTCTTGGATCGCAAGCAAAATCATTTTACGGGAAGAATTTTTGTGCCCCAGCTTCTGGATTTGATGTTTCATCCTCGATACCATGTATGAATGCTCAAACAACAACACCGGAAAATTTGGATGACTTTATGACGCGATTGATTCCTTCACTGACAGATCACATGCTTCCTGTGTTTGTTGAGCGGGTACGTGAATTGATTTCTTCGACCTCATCTCAGCCAAACACTCCTATGACACCCGTCATTCCTACTCCATCTAATATTGATGAGGCAAATGCATCGGTTTCTAATGAAGATTGTGGTTCTCCGATCTCTCTTAGTTAGTTTTGTTGGCTAGATATTAATTTTTGTTTGGAAATTATCGTTGGGGTTGTTTTAAACTTGGTTATACACTTCAGCTTTTTGTGTTTTGGATCTGGTAGAATATTAGTTTCTATGAATTAAGTTAATTTTGCAAATTTATAATATCTATTTGAATATGATTTGCGATAATATTTTTGTCACTAATGTATTTAAAAGTAATGGCGATGAAATTTTGTGACAATATTTTCGTCGCTATAAAAAGGTAGAAATATATAAAAAGTAATGGCGACGGAATTAGCGACATATTTGTGATAATATTTTCGTCGCTATAAGAAGTAAAGGCGACAAAATTAGCGACGGAATTTTCGTCACTACAAGAAAGGTAGAAATGTATAAAAAGTGATAGCGACGGAATTAACGAAAAAATTTCGGTCGTCA